>PVKP010001676.1:0-64716 GCA_004027715.1 Plecturocebus donacophilus
CAAGCCTGCAGCGGCGCAGGCCAGACAAAACGAAAGAGCACCTTTTCTCCCAAACTGTTTTCCTCTCTGCTCCTCCCTCTCCCATCCTCTCTTGGCTGCTTCTCTGGCCAAAAACCTGTGGGAGGTGGAACAAGCGAACTGTACCAGGGGTGGAATTGGGCGTGCGCAGGCGTAGACAGGTGTGGGGCTCAGGAACGGGCCGGTGGGGTGAGCACGCTCCCCTGCCCTCAGGCCTTTCCCTCCTTGCTGGCAGAGATGGAACTAGGGCCGCCCACCGCCCAGCCCTGCATGAGCCACAGCTGCGCAGGGAGAAAAGCTGTGGGGCCAGGAGAGGTGCGTTCTGGCTGCGGAGGCTCTGAGCAAGGCGGCAGTACTAAGGAGCCCCGCAGGGACAACGCTTTTGCTGTTTGCCTTACTCACTAGCCAGCATATCCGAATCCCTAGTTGGGGCAACATAAATCTGCAAAATGCGGCTGTGAAAAAACCGCAGTCAGGGACAGCACAAGGTCTATCCCCGGGGTACTCGCAAGCCGGCTCTGGGTGCCTGTGTGGGTAGTGGCTGGGGGACTGTCCTAGGGGGCGCACATGGCCCCCAATATGGCCACCGCAGGTCCTCCAGCGGGGTGTCGCAAGGCAGGAGGCGGCGTCCAAGTACTCAAATGGGCGGGGCAGCTGCAGGGGCCCAGCCTGCTGCTTTAAAGTGTGCTCTAAGGGCCCCTCCCTAGAAGGTTAGCTTTCTAGGGCAGTTTTATAAATTGGCCTGCAAATTGGACCTTTGCTGGAAATATTGGTACCCATCTCCTGAGCCTCACGGGCATGGTTGAAGCACGTTGGTATGATTACCACCCAATCCCAACAGCTTCCTTCCATTCCATGCCCCTGTGGTGGTCACTGGAGGGCATGAAAGACCATGGGCAAAAGCCCATAATGCTGGTAGGCCGTGATTAAAACCCAATTCATGGCGAGCCCTCTAATAAAATGAATCACGCATCTTGAGCACACAAAATTTCGGGGTACTAACTGAAAAACGTTTCATTTCAGTACCCATTTTACCTGGGAAATGCCTCAAGTCAAAGCGGCTGTAACTTTTTAACCGGGGATGAGGGCATCCCTTGTGTTCAATTTCAGATGGGTGCTTCTATCCTAAGCTCAAGTCCCTATTAAAATGTATGCTGGGAAATTAGGACCAATTTAACACACAGCTCTTAAAAAAGAAGCAGCTCATCTTTCTCTGCTGAACAGAGTGGCCGAAATACTCCTGCTAAGTGGAAAAACCTGGCCTCCAAAGGAAAGTATAGATTATAACACCATTCTACAATTAGACCTGCACTGTAAAAGTAAAAGTAAATAGTTTAAGGTCCCTATGTGCAACTATTCTTTTCCCTAAGGAATACGTCTCAGCTCTGTCAGGCCTTTGTCCCTTACCCTATTCAGCCCTCGTCAGGACTGCCTCCACCTGTGGGGCTCCCTGTGGCAGCTACCTCCACCAATGCCAACCAGGGCTCCTTGGCTCCAGTACCCCAACAGGAGCCAGGGAGGGCCAAGACAGCCAGGGCATCTCAGGCTACCCGGATGCCCAAACTCTGCCTCCTACAGGCAGTGGGAAGAGAATTTGGCCCAATAAAGGTGCACACTAAAGTAGACTTAGAAAAGTTTTCAAATAACCCCAACAAGTACATAAACGTTCTTCAAAGCCTGAGTCAGTCCTTCAAATTAGACTGGAAGAATGTCATGCTTTTGCTTAAACCCTAACCAGCAATGAAAAGGAGGCTGCTCTAGCAGCAGCTCAGGGGTTTAGGGACACTTGGTACCTTAGTCAGGTACATAACCTAATAATGCCAGAGAATAAGGACAAATATCACACAAGCATTCAGGCAGTCCCGGCCATGGACCCTCAGTGGGATCCGGTTTCAGAACAGGGGGACTGGAGCCATAAACATTTCCTAACCTGTATACTTGAGGGATTAAAGCGAACTAGGAAAAAGGCAGTAAACTATGCAATGTTATCCACCATAACTCAAGGACGGAAAAAAAACCAACAGCTTTCCTTAAGCGATTTCAAGAGGCTTTAAAAAAGTACCCTCCCCTGTCACCAAACTCTATTAACGGTCAGCTAATACTAAAGGACAAGTTTATTACTCAGTCAGCAGCAAATATCAGGAGGAAGCTTCAGAAGCTGGCTTTGGGACCAGAACAGAGTCTAAAATCACTGCTAAACCAGGCAACCTCAGTGTTTTATAACAAAAACCAAGAGAAACAGGCTAAAAGGAACAGAAGAAATCAGAGAAAGGCTGCTGCCTTAGTTATGGCCTTCAGGCAAGCAAACCCCAGGGGCTCAAATAAGGGAAAAGCTTGGGTTAGCCGCCAGACTAGCAAAACTTGTTACCAGAGTAGTCTAAAGGGACAGGTTATAAAAAACTGTCCCCAGAGAAATGGACCACCACCTCATCCATGCCCACTGTGCCAAAGGAGTCACTGAAAAGCACACTGTCCCTGGGAACTAGGGACCCCTGGGCCTGAGGTGTCTAGCCAAATAACCAAATGGCAGGACTGAGAATGCCTGAATCAAGTGCCAGCATAAGCCATCACCCTCACATAAGCCAAGACCCTCACAAAGTCCCAGGTAAAGCTGGCCATAAAGGTCCAAAAAGCTAGTCTTCTCCTGGGCACTGCCATAGCCTTCTCAGTAATTCTCTCCTGCCTTGGAAACTTGGTGCTAGTATTAAGAAAGTTACTACCTCTATTCAGTGACTGTAAGCTATCTCAGAAGTTAGTTAATAACAAAGACAAGTTGTTAATTCTCTCTGCAAAGGTCAGCTCTCTCTGCAAACCAGCTTAACTCTGGCTGCCATAGTCTTAAAAATAAAAGACCCCTAAATCTGCTAACAACAAAGAGGAGGGGAACCTGTTTCTTTCTAGGAAAAATGCTGCTATTTTGTAAACCAGTTAAGTGTTACTTTAAATACAAAACTCAAGAATCAATCAAAAACAGGGCTAAAAACCTTCAAGAACCCAGCTCTGTTCTCTCTTAGGCTCGTTTATAACTCTGGGCCTCTCATCTTTAACCACCTAGTCATATGCATTTCTTATAAAACCATAAGGTCACAGTTAATTCTGCTGCTGGAACCCCAGATGTCCTTGGCTCATGAGCTCTATTGTGGACCTGAAATCAACCTGCACCCCTAAAAGGCTCCCCTCTGGAGAAAACCTCAACTACAAGGCCTCTTCTATGCCCCATTTCAGAAGGAAGTAGTTAAAAAGGATTAACTTCTCTATTCCAACAGAAGTTGAATTTTCCTGTTCAAAAGGGGGAATGAGGGAATGTGTTCTCTTTCCAGGTCCACGACGGGGTGTAGCTTCAAGGGCAAGAATTTCTTGGTGCCATGATGTCCCTCTCCCATATCTCTCCATCCACTTCAATGGTTTATGTTTGAATTTCTCGGGCATGGGAAGAAACCAAGAGTCAATCACTCCAGCTCACATTCTAAGGAACTCCTTTCATTGGCCCAGGGTCTTAAAGAAGGTGGGGGTTTCTCCCAGGATAAAAGTCAGTGCTCCCTCACCTACGCAGAATTTCCAACTTTCTGTAACACCCTCCCACACGGTGGGAGCTCCCTCCAGGATTTCCCCTCTAGAATCCCTTTCCACACTCTTCGTGGAAGCCTTTCTTTTCTTCTCTTTTCCTTCTCTTTTCTCTACCTAAACAACATCACCTTTCTGCATCACTGTTTTGGGTCCGAAATTTCACTTTGCGAGCATACGGTGCAGCTGAAGTGGCCCCACCGCTTATTCTTTAAGAGGTTAACAGCCAAAACCCCACAACACTCAAAAAAAAAAAAAAAATCTGGTTACATTAGTTCTGTCCTATGTAGATCCCCAAGGAACTCATCCATTTGACTATGTTAGTCATTTTCTAAGAAGAAAATAAGAAATACAGAAACATATATAAGTTCCAAATAACATAAACCTGAAAAAAATTTTAAGCTTATTAAACAAATGACATCCATAAAAGGTGTTAGAGATATTATGGAATATTTCTCAGAATGTTTGGAATAAGAAGTAGCACAGAGTATAAATAGGAAATGCTTAAATTAGATTATATACTTTTAACAGATGACAGAAAAATACAATGACATAAATACTCAATTTTTCTTTGTCTTTTCTAGGAATAAGTATTTTTCAGTTTCTTAATGGCCATTAAACTTATTTTTTACATCTTTAAAAACTACCAATGTGCAGTAAACTTTAGCCTTCATTGAATGCTTGTTAGACAATACATACATTCCTGAGAACATGAGCATAGAGGCTATTTGTCAGAGCTCTTTAGATAAACAGAACCAATAGGATACATGATAGATAAATAGATTACAGATTTAAAGATGTTTATTATGAGAAATAACTCAGATAATTATGGAACCGTAGCAGTTTCAAGATCTGTAGTGGCACAAGGTATATTTCACTCTGAGTCCAAGTCTAAGGGCAGAAGAAGACCAATGACCCAGCTTGAAGACAGGCAGAAAAAGAGATTTCTTCTTATCCAGCCTTTTTGTTCCATTCAAATCTTAAACGTATTGAATGAGGCCTACTCACATTGGGAGATGGGGGTGCTGCCTTCCTGTTTTTCAAGGGGTACTGGGTGCTAAGTATTCAGACTTAAGGCTAGAAATTGATTGAAGGGCCATGACTTTCTATTTTATTGATTCAAGTTAGACTTTTGTTCATTTGACCTAGAAGATTTTGCTTATACAAATGAAGTAAGATGTGATCGGCTTTCTATCTATTTTCATATGGTAATGCTGTATGTCTGTTTGAGTCAGACTATTCTGATTGCTGTGTTGACTCTGCTGTCTCATTATGGTAACCACACACACCTTGCCTTTGGTTACTGAACACTGACCGTTCTTCACCTTACCCCTACCACTCTAGAATCCAATTACTCTCACTGCATTTAGGTTTATCAATTCAGTGACTTATTTACTACTGTAAATTCCAATTTACAGAGAATAGTGATTTTTCTTTAAATAGCTCATAGCTTCTTCAAGGTCTTCCCATAACGAGATTTACAGGTTCCCATTGTTTCCCAATTAATGTCCTCATTTAATAGTAGACACCTTGCGAGGCTGAGAGTTAAACTTACTTTGTTATTCAGCTAGTTATCAAATGAGATTTGGTATTTGATTTTAATCCATTTTAGCCCTCTGGCCATAAGAATCTCCTTCAGGGCATACAAATAAATTTTAAGGTTGTTTAGGCAATGTTTGAGCTGAGGATTCAAATCCCTGAGCTTGTTCTTTTATTTTACCATTTTGTGCAATGACAGTATGATCAATCAATGAACTATATTCATTAATTTTCCAAAAATATTTAAAAGTGTCAGGTATGCAGACATCCAGCTCTATGCTTATAAGGGTGGATTAAGAGTATTCCATGGAGATATTTTGCATATCTCTATTTCTCTATTGCCAAATTATGCTATGGGCTATCACTGCTTTTTTTTTTTTCCTGCTTGAAATAGAGTAATTGGCATCTTTAAATCTAGTCACATTAAAGAACCAATTCCAGAAACCACAGAACAAATTAAGAACATTTATTCTAACATATAGTCCTCTAGAACCATCCTTTGTACCAAAAAATGTAAGGAATTACTTTATGAAAGTATAGAGGCTGAGAAGTCCTAAGACCTGCAGTCAGTAAGCTGGAGACCTAGGACAGCTGATGGCATAGTTTCAACTGAGTCTGAAGGCTTGAATAAAATGAGACGGGATTATGTAAGTTCTACTCTAAGTCCAAAGGCTTGAGAACCAGAGGAGCTGTTGGTTTAAATAGAAAGCTGAGTCTAAGTCTGAAGGTGGTAGAAGACTGATGTCCTGACTCAGAGACAGCCAGAGAGAGCAAATTCTTTCTTATTCAGCATTTTATTTTCATCCATAACTTGAACAGATGGATGGGGCCAACACATATTGAGGAGGGCAATCTATTTTACTCAGTCTATCAATTTGAATGTTAATTTCATCTACAAACATCTTCACAGATATGCACATAATCATGTTAATCAAATATGTGGTTACCCTGTGGCCCCATCAAGTTGACACACAAAACGAGTAATCACCCACAGTGAAAATAAAGAATTGTTATAAAGGAAGATTATACTATATATCAGTTTAAGTCTTCTGTCTTGAAAGAGTGCTATTAATAATAAAATACAGTGTAAATATTAAGCAACACCAGAAATAGATTGTCAAGAAGGAAATATGAATTTTATAAAAGTTTTGCAGATAACTTTTTATTACAAGATAATGCAAACTTTCTTCTATTACTCAAAATGTAAAAAAATTACCAAACTTGATGTTAATATCTGGCAAAATTATATGGTATGATGATAATTTGAAAACTAGAAACATTCTGATAAGATGACCATTCAAAATCCAAGCCAGCACAAGATCTGTTAAACAAATTTATCATATTATATGATAATGTTACCAATTATTTTATAAGGTTAATTTTAAATTGTATGTCTTAAATCTTTTGAAAAGGATGTCTGCAAAGACATTATTATTTTATTTTTTAAATATTGGTAGAATTTCAATATTATTTGATAGTTTCATTTTGTTGTATTAAAACTCTGAAAAACTATATTTTTAGTAATTCAAACTGGATTTTCAGGGCAGCTTATGGTCCAAAGCTATAAGGACCTCATCTTGAGATCAAAATTAGATTATGATCTTACATGTACAGACATATGCATGGCTATAAATTTATATTTTTTAGTCGGTATTGCAGCAATGATATACAAAATAAATCCTAATATAAAATACTGGCAAAAATATTTTAGAGAAGAAAATTTTCCCTTTAAATTAAAAAAGAAAACGCAATATATTTATGTTTGAGAAAGCTTCACTTGGAAACAGTTATTTAAATAAGATGGAGGATGAGAGGAGTTTGTTGTAATTATCAGGGAAAACATGATATACCTGCAGCCACACTAGAGAAAAAGAAAAGAAGAAAGTATTTAATTTTTGCATATTCATGATGTGCCAAGCACAAATTCAAGCATTGTGAAATCAGTACGCACTCCACACAATGTTGTTGTACTTGCTGTTTTCCAAATGAAGCCAATCGACTTGCTGATCTCTTACATATTATTTCTGCTGAAAAATGATTCAAATCAAGTCTAATGGAAATCATGCCTGTACACTTACTCCCATAATATATACCTGTAGTTATATGACCCCCAGCATCAATCATCAACTCTTGTTTGGATTCCTGAATATAGTTATGCCTAAATAAGACACCAGTAAAAGTAAATGTGTTCTGAAGAAGTTGTTGCATTGAAAAAAGAATTTTCCTTAAAGTCCTAAAAGAAATGACTGTAGAAATGGAGATGTAACGTGCAGGAAAGAAAATTGAGATTGTTATTAGATAAACTATGTTCCCCTAAATTTAATAGGGTGAAATCCAAATTCCAAATACTTCAAGATTTAATAATATTTGTGTATAGGTTCCCTAAAAAGGTGATTAATTTAAGATGAGACACCGTGGTGGGGATATAATCCAATATGAGATGAGAGATGTCCTTAGAAGAGGAAGGGATACCAGTGGTTCTCATTCACTGAGCAACAACCTTATGAATACAAAGCAGCAAGAAGGCGACTATCTGCAAGTCAAGAGGAAGGCTTAAGAGGAAGCAAACCCTTCTAATACTTTGATGTTGGACTTCCAGTCTCCAGAACTGAAAGGAAATAAATTTCCATTATTTAAGCCACCCAGTATGTGATATTTTGTTAAGGTAGCCCTAGCAAACTAGCAAACTAATATAGGAAGACATATGATAAAGACATTGAGTATTTGAAGTAGTATCATCTTAACAAGTACACATACTTGTGAATTATCGCATAAGAAAAAATGAGAATTAAAAGCTTCCAGAGATAAATTTATTAAATCCACAAACTGAATTTTTAAATTAATTAGATATTTTTTAAAGAATGAATAGCTTATATATATATATATATATATATATATATATTTTTTTTTTTTTTTTTAATGCTGCTTTAAATGGAAAAAAATGGCTGGGGGAGTAGTAAGGAAGAAAAGAAGGAAGAATAATTTTAATTTCCCTTTTGCTTATATAATTCTCATCTTTAGATGTCAACTTAGATAATACTCTAGGAAATCATCTGCTCATTAGACATACTGTAGCACTCATTACATTGTCTTAAATGTGCTTGGTTTATTTTGTATCTTGAATCCTAAAATACAAGGAACTATAAAGCATTTCAGTTTTTATCTTCATATTTAATGTTTAGTCACTTTCTGAAAGAGAAGGCAGTCAGTATACATTTACAGAAAGAATAAATAAGAAAGAAGGAAAAAAGGAAGAAAGAAATAAACAAAGCAATGTATAAATGAACAGATGAGACTGTAATCCCACTTAACGGAGTTATTCACAAAATTAAATGACTGTCAGGAGTTCTGAAGAAGAAATTCTCAATAGTGAGATTGTTAGAGGCTAAATGTCCTCTACATTCTTTTAGGATTCAAAATTCTATCAAATCATAATCAGTTATATTGAGAAATACTTAAAATATCAACATATGTTTCAAAGCTTCTTCAATTTACTAGTAAATAATGTACTGATACATGACATCCCTAACGTTTAAGATGAAGTAACAGTTGATTCTAGTCTGATTAACTGCTTGTTAGAATAACTTCGCTCTCTACTTTCCCCAGGGAGTATCAAATTAAGTGACATCCTTTGTAATACATTATGTGCTTCCTCTTTTGAATTAAGAATCTTTTAAAATATCCATATAATAAGAAATGAATAAGTAAACAACAATTTGCCCTTATTTTATGGATAATTGGTAATGTAAAGGTGATTTTTAAATACTTGAAATATTTATTTGGGGATAGTTCCAATAGTTTTTTGTTGTTATTGTTAATCCTTTTTTGTTTTGTTTTGTCTTAGATAAATATATTTTTAAAAATTGGTTAGCTGCAAAAAATTGCAATATTCATATTACTTAGGGCCCAATTTGCACTTACCTAAAACAAATATCTCTCTCCAGTAACAACAAACACATTGAGATACTTTTAATGAACTATTCAATTATTTGTTCTTTTGTAAAATTTACATTATTAATTTAGAACTGAGTGCTATTGTGTAGGATTTACACACTTAACAGAAACTTTTTCTAGGAGATTTGTATATTCACATTCATCCACAAAAGCAAATCATTGTAATAATGCAATGATAATCATAATAATAATAAAACAAGGGTACGCAATTAAATGTTTTCCCTACATTTATAGCTCATAGCTTCTTTTCTCTTATAGGAAGCTTTTTCTTAGCATTCTCTTTAATAACTGAGAACATTTTTGTACTAAAGTTAGAAATTTATGGATATGCTACAGATTAGTGAAATAAATGTAGTTTCTTATTTTTAATATCTTATGTGTTTTTATAGAGCTGTAGTGTTTTAGATAACTCAGTCTTTTTTAGTTATAATTCTCAATATTCAGTGACTAAACAGAGTGGGACTACAAAGTAGCTTCATAGTCCTTAGTGTTCTGCTTATTGGGTTGATGGCTCCTGTGTGGTTTGCATAGATTTCACTCATGGGTTTTCTTCTGGTGGCTGAAGTCAAATTAGATAATTAGAAGATATTCATCTTGTCTTTCTCTCAGCTCTTCCATGATCTATTGGTGATCATCTGGGACATGACGGAACTTCTTCAACTATAATTGATCTTGACATGCAATGAACTTTTGTTTTTTGGTCATGGGTGGTAAACTCAATTGGCCTAGGCTACAGGTTCACTTAGCTGTCACTTTGATAATCAGCTCTACGACAATATTCTCAGCATAGTTCCTTCAAGCACATAGAAAATGTAACCATGTTTTACCCCATTTGGAAAATAAAGGCGAAAAAAAAAAGAAAAGAAAGAAACTCAGGCTTTCCTGTGTAATTTCTCTTTCTCTCTCACATAAAACACAAACACACATACACACACACACACACACACACTCACACTCTACTGTAGATGTTTGTCTACCACTGAAGAAGTGAAGGGGAAGCCTTTAATAAAATTGCCTAAAGGATTCTTAAATGAGAATCTAGGCAAAAACTTGGCGAGTCTTCTCCCTCTTTCCCACTTGTTTCTCTGGGATTGCCTACTCAGCATGTAGCCATATACATCTCCTTGGCATTTTGCCTCAATTTTTATTTCCATCTCCATTTCACTATCCCTCAGACCTAGGTGTGAGGACATTGTTTCTTTAGTTAAATCGTATTGTTTTTCATGTGTAATAAAATGTTATCTTTAGGTAAGCAGAAGTAGCTTAGGACATGCTAAATTGAAACTATAGTAATACTATTCAGAAAATGCTGTTCTTTTAACAAGGCTTCACTTTCGAAGAGATTTCTGTTTCTATACTAATACTCTTTTAGTAAATAAGAGCTGAACATTAATTCTTATTTTGCTTAGTGTTTTAGTTACATCAGGACTAATCACTCAAACTCTCAATGTCATTTCTCTCACCAACACCATATCTTAAGGCACATAGATGTCTTGGCTGAGAAAGACAAATATGTTATATAGTGAAATATGAAAGAGAAAACTCAGCTGAGGCAGCAATAATTCGAAATTAATTGGCATATTAGTTGGCTAGGACTGCCATAACAGAATACCACAGAATGGGTGGTTAAATTAACATAAATATAATTTTTCTCAAATCTGGAGGCTGGAAGATCAATATTAAGGTGCAAATGGGGTATGTTTCCCCAGAGGCTTCTCTCCTTGGCTTGCAGATTGATGCCTTCTGTCTCCTTCACCCCACTTAGCCATTCATCTGCAAATGAAGTCCTGACATATTTTCCTTTTCCTATAAAAACACTAATCCCCTCATGACCTCATTTAACCTTAATTATGATTTAAAGGCGCTATTTGCAAGCATAGTCCCATTAGTGGGCAGGGCTTCAAAATACAAATTTGTGTGGATACAACTAAGATCATAACAACTGGTTGAAGAAAATATATGTTAAATTAATTTATCCTTGTCCCTTGTTCTCATTGCATTTTTTCTTATTCCCCTTTATTTCATTCCCTCAACTTTAGAAAATTGCTGATTTAATTTTGTTCAATTGAGTGTCAGAAGAATAAAGTTAAGTTAATTAGATCACTGAGTTAATGACCTAATTTTATCACTGGTCTGCATAATTTTTTCTATTATTTTATTGATTGACTGGCTAATAGATTGATCAATTCTATTTTCTTCCCTTCCCACCTCTACCCCATAAATAATTATTCTAATAACTTAATTGACGTCTATTTGCCTGTCTTTTTCTTTCTTTTTTTTTTTTTTTGCAAAATAGATATTATTTAATATGGATGAATCTCTAAATATTACTTTACTATTGTCTGTTTATCTTGTTTTTTTCTGTTCTTTTTTCAACAACTCAGTTTTGAAAGATCTTCTCATCTTTCCATGCATACTCTTAATCTTTGTTTCTATAACTGTAAACATTCTATGGCATTTGTTCACCACATTGTATTTACATTTGATGCAATTATCAATACTATTTTTAGTTAAATAGTTGCAATACAGACCTATTAACATAGCCACAGGTTTTACAACTCTTGCTGAGAATTAACTCTATGATTTAAATAACCTACAGATTAAAAAAGTAACAAAAATTATAAGTTCAAATAAAACATAATGACAGTGCCAATGGCAATAGATTATATTGATCATGATCAATTGTCAGATAACCTTCTGTAAGCAAATCCTAAAACATAAATAAGTAAATCTGAGCTTTCAAAGTCTTCAGCTAGTTTGTAATCCAGAGGCCTGATGAGATTAAGCTATTTATTATAAATAAGTAAAAGAGATAAATGAATGAATATAAAGTATGATGACTTAGTTCGAGCTGCTCAAAAGCAAACTTTAAGATGAGTGTCATGTAATTAACTTATTAGATAAATTCACTTAAGAAAAACTGTTGAAGAATGGAAAAACTAGAGTAAGAGGAGGAAGACAAAAAGCAAGGTTCCATTTCAGTTGAAATATCAACTACAGGCAATCTTTGTAGGAAAATCTTTCCTCAAGGTTTGTCTCTATACAGATGTAACAGAATGACTCTCATACCAGTTATTGATTGGCAGTGCTTGACTAAAAGTTTTCTGAAATGCTGCAAAGGGAATCGACCTTCCAGACTCTGGTCTTTGTTGGCTAAGTGGCTACAGGAGCATAGGAATAGTTCTCTGAAAAGAATCTCAGTTCAAGGACAGTTTCAACAGATATTTAAGCTGGAGGATGAGTCTGAGAAAATGGTAAATGGGATCAGATGTGATCTGAGCAGGGCACTGATAATGTCTGCTACATGTAAGAAATTGCAGAAACATTGGTCTAGTTACTTGATTTCTGAAAAATGTATCATGCAGGACTGTAAACTGAGAGATTTATGGTTAATCAAAGATTGCTAGATAGTAATTAATTTACTTACTGATACTTTAGTGTTAGGTAAAATTGTTCTAAATGTGACTTCTAAAAAAATTGACAGTGTCTCCTATGTTCTAAACCAACATCTTCCTTTTACATTTGACAAAATGTGAATCCTGGAAGAGTTAAATGACTTCTTTGTTGTCATGACAAGTTCCAGTATAATATCTGGGGGTCAAGATCTCTGAACTCCATATTTAATTATGATTATCTAAAAAAACATTTGCACAATGCCATTGATAGTCACAAAATACAGTAGTTGGTAACTACTGTAAAATTAAATTTTTGAAAATTTAGATATTGTTGGAGTCAATAAAAATTAGTGGTATAGAAATGCTCAGGAGAAAAAGTAAAACTGACAGAGAAGTGAGTAACAAATTATTCAATAAATGAGGTGATACAAAGAGACACAGGCACAGCATAGCTGAGCATAAAATTGATGTCTGGATTATTTCATTTAAGGATGGACATATTTTTAAAGAATGCTTGTTCAATATATTTGATTTTTGAAAGACTCTTTCAATTGCTTGGTGTGCTGTGGTTTGAAACCTGTCAATGAAAGCACATTCTTAAAAAAGAATTGTTATCTTTATTTAATGTCCTATTCTTGACCTATTTTCATATTTTAAAGTATCCCTTACAATTTTTCTGATACAACCTTCTTGAACTTAATAGTACTTTTAAATGTAATGCTTCTCTCTGCTGGATAGGCATATTTTTTTACAGCTCTTTCTTCAAGTTGATGTCATAAGTAGGTCGGCATAATGAAATATATATGGAGCAATAGAAATGAACAATTTTTGATAAGTTGCAGATTCAGTTTTGAATTGTGAAACCTTCTAAGTCTTAGTCCTGAGAAAATTAGATCCTGTTACTCATAGCTTAAGCCATATTTACTATCAAGTGAGCTTTTTCTTCTGGTTTCATAGAAAATAAAAAAGATTAAACAATTAGACATTGCTTTTCACATTAAGCACAGAGAAAAATATTTTAAAGCATGAAAATGATAGTAATTTATACTTGATTATAAAAATAAAAAGACAGTGTAGTATAAAAATTAATCTAGTCAACCTTTTATAATCAAGTATTTTAACTTTGTAATATTCTACCTGCTTAAGAAATATAATATTTTTTAACTTTTAAATTGAGTGTTGTTCTAAAGATCATTTAAAAATAACCAATACTGTAATTTACATAATTTTATTGAATTAAGGTCAAGCTAAAGGCCTATAAATAATTCAAATAAATTATACAAGAGATGTATGTGTTTCTCTTTATTTTCATTCTATGATTGCTTTTCTCCAATTATTTTAGAAAAATAATGATCAGCTCTCTCAAATGAATTGATTGTCATTTGATATGCAAATACTTTAACATGTCTTAACCATCTGGGGTTACTATAAGCTTTTTGTTCACTATTTTAATAGAAACAATGTGCCAGTCAAATTTACAAAACACAATTTTATTAACTACCAGATCTAAAACATATATAACTGACAGGGACAGATTAAGATTTTGTGGCACTAAAGCTAATGTAATTCGTGGGAGCTCTTTTAGAGTAAAATGGGCCAGGTGCAGTGGCTCATGCTTATAATTTTAATGCTTTGAGAGGTCAAGGAAAGAAGATTACTCGAGGCCAGGAATTTGGGTAACATAGCAATAATTCATTTCTACAAAACATCAAAAAATTAGCTGGGAATGGTGGCACACACCTGTGGTCCCAACTACTCAGGGGGCTGAGTGGGGAGAATCGCTTAAGCTTGGGAAGTTGAGGCTGCAGTGAGCCATCACCGTGTCACTGTATTGTAGCCTGAGTGACAGAGCAAGACTTGTCTCAAACAACAATAACACACACACACACACAGACACACAAAAGAAAAGAAAAAGGAAAAGAAAATAGAATAAAATTATTTAAAATTAAAAATATAAAATTATTTATTAATGCTTATTTTATGTCATGAAAAGAATTTAAAAAATAAGAATCTTTCAAAGATGAAAAATATAAGTATTTTCTTTACATTTAGATGTTTTTATTTGTCACTCATATACTTCATTTTGCTCACATTTGAATTCTGAAAATAATTCTGAAAAGGTACACAAAATTAATTATATACCAATTAAGCAAGAACAATGGTAATAAATCCTAAAATTAAAACTGAATTGTATTAAGTTATTAAGAGTAGAATTTTTTTTTTTTTGATACAAAATCTCAGTCTGTTACCCAGGCTGGAGTGCAATTGTGCGATCTCTGCTTACTGCAACCTCCACCTTCCTAGTTCAAGCCTTCCTAGTTCAAGCAATTCTCCCTGCCTCAAATCTTGAGTATCTGGGATTACAGGAAGTAAATTATTCTTATAATGTGTTGAATTCCTGGTAATTATGCATATTTTTTTGTGTGTGGGGAAAACACTTATTTATGTGGATCATTTTGATGCCTCAATGACAGTCTTTGCATGACTGTTTCTTCTTTAACCA
The DNA here is from genome assembly GCA_004027715.1 of Plecturocebus donacophilus. Lineage (NCBI taxonomy): Eukaryota > Metazoa > Chordata > Mammalia > Primates > Pitheciidae > Plecturocebus > Plecturocebus donacophilus. The sequence goes on from PVKP010001676.1 coordinate 14,974, forward strand.
CCCTAGTTAACCAGAAAACATTTCTCAGACACTCTGTAAAATAATCCTCAGATCTTGGTTGCATAAAATGTGTAACTTTACACACCAACATAATTGCTATATGAAATTTTGCTTCATATGTAACCTAGCATAGGAAACAAATCAACTTTATGTCAGGAAATTAGATAAAAAAGAAAATAAATATGTGGTGTGTTTACAATACTCTATGCTGCATTGGTGAGTATTTTTCTAATAGGAGAGAACTTCCATTTTGTCTAGGGTATAATGAGAACCTAATCATGTTACAGCTTTATATATCTGATGACTTGGAAAAGTTTCCATAGGCTAGTTATTGATTCTGTAAGTTTCATATCTTGTTTATTCTACAACTCACAAATATTTAAAATGAAATTTAGGACATATTTAGATCACAGTACCATGTCTTCTCCTCTACATTTTTAGAGGATACTGAGTGAGCTGATTCCATGAGTGGCAAGGGTATTCTGGAAGCCATCTCACTAGCAGTGGCAGTAACTCTTCATTGAAGTGACGGGTAACAGTAACTACTCATTGAAGTGACTGTGAACTACATACGATATCCCACTATAATCAACTGAAATGTACCTCCAACATAAATTATCTTTAGCCATATGTTCCAAAAACATGATCCTTTCTAATTCTGAGGAGAAATTAGATAATGGACACATAGGGATGGAAAGACATAGCAGTGTTGACCAACTGGGGTTTTAAAATATATAGTTCCCCAAACTCACTTCAAGGGCTCTCATACATTGGCAGGATCCCCATGTAGATAAGGGTTACTGAACTTTAACCTTCAGAAACTTTTTATAAATCAAACTCTAATAAATAAAACGCATTGAACAGTTTTTAATGATAGTTACTGAATTTTGCACTGAAATAAGACAAAGAAAACACTAATTTATCACATTGTGGTAGTTCAGTCAGGGTGGTGGCAAAAAAATTAAGGGAAAAATACTAGAGATAGTTATAGGATAAAGTCACAAAACCCCCTTGGAAGGACATGCAGTTTACATAGCTTCAGGAACAAATGGGCCGAAGGCTTGTAGCCTTCAGATAAAAACTGCTTGAAGGGCAGGTAGTTAACAGGGAAATGCAAAAGAGTTTATGTAAAGGGCTTGTTGTCCTAAGACCAAGCTTTGCCCATCCACACCTGACTGTCTCCTACTTGAGGGGTTGGCAGAAGTTTATTACCCGTGTTTGCTTTAGGCCTTGAAACCTGGCCTTTAATCTTTACCCTCTAGTGGTGTTGACACAAAGTCTTTGCCATTTAATAATACATGCTGAATAAAGGCCAGGGAGATCAGCAAGTTGGGGCCAGTGGTCATTGACTTCTTTGGTTGAGTAGCCATGGACATCCCTAGCCCTCTCCTTCACTGTATTCTGTGTCTGAGTGAATTTATTCATCTGTCTTGCAGCTGGGGTCTGTAGGGTGGACCCTGGCAAGTGGTGACCTTGATGTGATAAGTAATGCTACAAAAGATTGTGATGGAACCCCAGAAAACGGAGGCGAAAAGAGACTGCTCAGTCTGTGAGTAATCAGTAAGTCATTGGTACCCACTTGGGATTACCAAGTTTGGGTGGGATTTTTCAGGCTAGGGTTTCATCATGGGACAACAGTTATCAGCTCAACAGATAAAAGTATTAAAACAGCTGCTTAAAGCTAGTGTAGCCTCAGTTTTGCAGGCTCAATTAGGGACCTAATGCAAATAGTTGTTTCCCAAAGCCCATGGTTCCCAGCAGAAAGTATGCTAGATGTGAAGCTCTGGGAATAAGTGGGGAGAAATCTTAAACAGCATCATGCACAAGGGCAATGGGTCTCAGTAACATCATCACTGGGTTAAAATAACAAAGAGGAAATGGAGGTTTTGCCTGAGCCCCCTGCTCCAGTAGGTAGGCAAGTGGCATTAGAAGGGGAGCTCGTAGCCTGCCTGATAATGCAAGATCAACAAGGCAATCAGGTGTACACTTATAAAAGGATAAGAAAAAAGGCATTCGAGGCTGAAACTGCATGGCCAAACAGGTGGTGGGTGGAAGAAAAGGCTCAGCCTCAGGGAAGCTCATGGCATCCAGGCGGATAGGAACCACCCATGCAGGCAGCAGCATAAGGTAGCAGGAGGAGGGAGCAGCATAAACAAAAGGAGAAAATGCAGTGCGTAGACAAGTGCAAAGGGCCACCACCTCGGAACTCGCACCACTGCTCTCTGGTTCCGCAGGCCACCCATGGCAAAATTTCATATTTTCCTTGTATAGAAGCAATATGACTGATTACAGTTCTCTGCTAAAATTTACATAAAATTTAAGAATTTGTAAGATCTTTTACTAAAAATTACCACTGTTGTTATTCCAATCCTCCTGATGTGACTCTCTCAAAATCCTATCTAAGTAGAACAATAGCCTCTGAAGGGAGAAAAATTACAAAGAGCCCATGAATTAGTTTAGGACCTATTAAAAGCCAGCCATATGGCTTTTCTCCACAGTAGAAAGGACTTTCCTTATTGATTGATAAGTTGCAAAACCTGTTTCTATCTTAAAAGGCAATACACTCCTAGATTCTCTAAGATATTTAATCCCTGTAGCACACATTTTGAGCCCACAGCTCACTGCCTGGCCCATTGGCTGATGGCAATGAACAAACAGACCAACAAGTGATGACATCCCAAGCCACTCGATCACATAAATTTTTCCACCAAAATAGGATAATCATAACTAAACAATTTCAGCTTACCCAGAGACTAGCTAAACTCCTGGGTTTAAGCAATCTTCATGCCTCAGCCTCCCAAATAGCTAGGACTACAGAAGTGTGCCACCATGCCCGGCTATTTTTTAAATGTTTTTGTAGAGATTAGGTCTCACTATGTTGTCCAGGTTGGTCTGGAACTTCTGGCCTGAGGCAATCCTATCACTGAAGCCTCCTAAAGTTCTGGGATTATAGGACCGTGAGCCAGCATGCCTGACCAGTGCATACATTCTTTTTTTTTTAAGGGTTTTATTTCACTGATTTTCTTTAAAGCAATGTTTAGAAACAAATTGGCTACAAGATGGGAGAATATAAGTGTGATTATGGGGAGAATTTAGAGATAATATAATTGAGTTTGAATGCCACCATTATCAGTTATTATTTGTGTTATTTTGGACACATTATAGACTCTCCTCGAACATCAGTTTCCTCATCCATGAAATGACATTATGCATATTTAACTTTCCCTAACTGGCTAACTGTGCTGACTGCATTTGAAGGCTTTTATCCCAACATCTTCTGTCTACACATCTTGCACTTAGTCCTCTATTAAGCAGAGCTACCTGAGACTTCACATAAACTTCTTAGTCTCTGAAGAATAGCCTTATAAAATATTATTTATCTTCTTAGTCCTCCTGTTTATTATGGAAATTAGGACTCCTGAGCTAATCTTTATGTTGGATAAGAAATTGATAATCTAATGAGAAGGTATTTATGTGCAATTTACTTCAGGAATGACACCTTTCACAAGCTGAACTGGTCCACTACCATGATAGAGACTAACATATAGTTTAAGATGCATACTTTGTTAAATCATTCAGAAACTACCCTTGGCCATATTTTGCTATGGTTACAAAAGAGATTATTCTGAAATATCTGAAAAAAGAATTCAAATATATTTTTTTCTAATTGCACAAGATTGTAAGCCCAGATTTTCTTCACATATGTCCAATAAAACAATTCAATTCACAGAAACTGTTTCAATGCAGAAGCCTATATAATAATTTCACTGACTTCTATTAAGCTAGACATTAAATACATTGCAAATATTAAACATATTTTGGAGTTTTTGCTTGTTTGGAAAAATATTTTTCATAAGAATGTTGCTGATATGATTTAATTTAGAATATAGTAAATATAGAATTAAAAAAAAAAGCCCCTCGACATCCTCAATAAGGTTCTAAAATTATACATAAATATTGGCATCAAAAAGTTTGAGGATTTTTTTTTTCTATTTTATTTAGTAGGTTAATTGGTCTATTTTTGCCTACATGGCACACTGTGAACTACTGGAGCCTTAAAAGAAATGTTGATGTGTAGTAAGGCTAGTCCTTTCACTTTCTTTTTCTTCTTCATAAATTATTTGTGGAATTGGGAAATAAGGTAAGGGAAGGAAATTTTACCATATATTTTGAATAGTAACAAATTATTTGAATTTGTATTTCTATAGGCACATGCATTATTTATATAATAAAATATAAAAAAAAATTTAATAAATACAACTTAATGCCATAAGATTGAGTTAATATTAAAAATATTATAGCCTAAATCATTTAAAAGTTCAAATTTCAGACCCATTAAAACATCAACAGTAAAATTTGGTCATGATTTATAAAAAGAAAATGAAGGAGCCAGAAATCAGAAGAATCCAAAAAAGGCATTTCTCTAATTAGCAATGTGTATTTTCTTTCTTTTTTTGCTTTACTACTCTATCTAAAAGTCGGTGGATTATATTATTCTTTTCAAATAATCATCTCTTTGTTTAATTAATTTTTTCTATTATTTTTCTATTTTTAATTTTTCTCCTTTTTTTTTTTTTTTTTTTTTTTTTTTTTTTTTTTTTTTTTTTTTTTTTTTTTTTTTTTTTTTTTTTTTTTTTTTTTTTTTTTTTTTTTTTTTTTTTTTTTTTTTTTTTTTTTTTTTTGAGATGGAGTCTCACTCTGTCACCCATGCTGGAGTGCATGCAATAGTGCGATCTAGGCTCACTGCGACCTCCACCTTCAGAATTTAAGCATTTCTACTGCCTTAGCCTGCTGAGTAACTGGGATTACAGGCACCACCCACCATTCCTGACTCATTTTTTTGTATTTTTATAATAGAAAGATTTATAATCCTTTGAATATATACCCAGTAATGGGATTGCTGGGCCAAATGGTATTACTATTTCTAGATTCTTAAGGAATTGCCACACTGTCTTCCACAATGGTTGAATTAACTTATACTCCCACCAACAATGTAAAAGCATTCCCATTTCTCCACATCCTTTCCAGCATCTGTTGTTGCCTGATTTTTTTAATGATTGCCATTCTAACTGGCGTGAGGGGGTATTTCAATGTGGTTTTGATTTGCATTTCTCTAATGACCAGTGATGATGAGCTTTTTTTCATATGTTTGTTGACTGCATAAATGTCTTCTTTTGAAAAGTGTCTGTTCATATCCTTTGCCCACTTTTTGATGGGGTTCTTTGTTTTTTTCTTGTATATTTGTTTAAGTTCTCCGTTGATTCTGGATATTAGCCCTTTGTCAGATGGGTAGAATGCAAAAAATTTTTCCCATTCTGTTGGTTGCCAGTTCACTCTATTGATAGTTTCTTTTGCTGTGCAGAGCTCTGAATTTTAATTAGATCCCATTTGTCATTTGTCTATTTTGGCTTTGTTGCCATTGCTTTTGGTGTTTTATTCATGAAGTTCTTGCCCATATCTATGTACTAAATGGCATTGCCTAGGTTAACTTCTAGAGTTTTTATGGTATTAAGCATCATGTTTAAATTTTTAATCCAATTATAGTTAATTTTTGTATAAGGTGTAGTAAGGAAGTGATTCACTTTCAGCTTTCTACCTATGGCTAGCCAGTTTTCTCAATACCATTTATTAAATGGGGAATCCTTTCCCCATTGCTTGTTTTTGTCAGGTCTGTCAAAGATCAGATGGTTGTAATTCTGTGGCATTCTTTTCGAGGCCACACAATTGTTCTTTTCCATTGGTCTATATCTCTGCTTTGGTACCAGTACCATGCTGTTTTGGATACATTAGCCTTGTAATATAGTTTGAAGTCAGGTAGCGTGATGCCTCCAGCTTTTTTTTTTTTTTTTCCTTAGGATTATTTTGGCTATGTGGGCTCTTTTTTTGGTTCCATATTAAGTTCAAGGTGGTTTTTTTCCACTTCTGTGAAGAAAGTCATTGACAGCTTGATGGGGATAGCATTGAATCTATAAATTACTTTGGGCAGTGTGGCCATTTTTATATTGATTCTTCCTAACCATGAGTATGGAATTTTTTTCCATCTGTTTGTGTCCTCTCTTATTTCCTTGAGCAGTGGTTTGTAGTTCTCCTTGAAAGGTACTTCACATCCTTGTTTGTTGTATTCACAGATATTTTATTCTTTTTGTAGCAATTGTGAATGGGAGTTCAATTGTGATTTGGCTTTCTGTTTGTCTATTATTGATGTATAGGAATACTTGCGATTTTTGCACATTGATTTTGTATCCTGAGATTTTCAAAACTTGGCAGAGAAGCAACTAGAAAAGAAAATTTCAGATCAATATCCATGATGAACATTGACACAAAAATCTTCAATAAAATATTAGCAAACTGATTCCAACAGCACATCAAAAAGCTTATCCATCATGATCAAGTCGTCTTCATTCCGGTGATGCAAGGCTGGCTCAACATCCACAAATCTATAAATGCAATCCATCACATAAACAGAACCAAATACAAAAACCACATGATTATCTGAATAGATGCAGAGAAGGTCTTTGTCAAAATTCAAGAGCCCTTTTTGCTAAAAACTTTCAATAAACTAGGTATCAATGGATTGTATCTCAAAATAATAAGAACTATTTATGACAAACTCACAGCCAATATCATACTGAATGGGCAAAAACTGAAAGCATTTCCTTTGAAAACTGGCACAAGACAAGGATACCCTCTCTCACCAATCCTATTCCACATAGTATTGGAAGTTCTGGCTAGGGCCATTAGGCAAGATAAATAAATAAAGGGTATTTGAATAGGAAGAGAGGATGTCAAATTGTCCCTGTTTGCAGATGACATGATTGTATATTTAGAAAATCTCATTAACTCAGCCCCACATCTCCTTAAGTTATTTAAAATTTTTTGAGATTTGTGTTATGGCCTTTGATAGGTCTATCTTGGTACATGTCTTACAAGCATATGAAGAGTATGTGTTCTGATGCCATTGGAGTGTCCTGTACATGTTGATTAGATTCAGTTGGGTGACGGTACTATTCTGTTCTTTATTTCTGATGACTTGTTGTCAAGCTGTTCTAGGAATTGTTTACAGAAGGAAGTTATGTTATATAGAGTCAGTTCTGTATAATTGTGAATCTGCCTTTTCTCTCAGTTCTGTCAGCTTTTGTTTCAAATATTTTGCAGTGCTGTACTCTAGTGCTCATATTAAACCCTTGACAAACACTTTTTAAAATAAGCCCTTTTATCATAGGCAATATTTCTGTTTGCTTCCGGTAATTTTTTTTACTCTGAATTCTGCTTTACATAATATTAATATAGATTATTTTCCTTTTGATTGATGTTTGCTTGATATATCTTTTCCTATCATTCTACTATTTTTTGTCACTCTGTCACCCAGGCTGAAGTACAGTGGTGTAATCTTGGCTCACTGCAACCTCTACCTCCTGGGTTCAAGTGATTCTTCTGCCTCAGCTCCTGAGTAGCTAGGATTACATGTGCCAGCCACCATACCTGGCTAATTTTTATTTTTGGTAAAGACGGTTTCACCATGTTGGTCAGGCTGGTCTTAAACTCTTGACCTCGTGATTTATGCGCGTTGGCCTCCCAAAGTGTTGGGATTACAGGCATGAGCCACCGCACTCGCCCCATTTTACTTTTAAGCTACCTATATTGTTACATTTGAAGTAAATTTTTTGTAGATGGCATAGGGTTGGGTGATATTTTTAAATGCACTGACAATTTCCACATTTTCAGTAGTGGAAATGTGGAAATTGTCAAAACATATATATTTTTTCTGTATATATATCCCTCATATATAATGTTAACTATTAATATGTTAAACCTAAATCTGCTATTTTATTTAACTTAATTTTAATTATTTATTTATTTATTTATAGGATTTTTTAGTTCATTTCTTTGCATAGCTTGTTTATTGGTTGTTCTAGATGCTAAACATGCATGTTACTTACCAAAGTATACTGTTATTGACATATCTTCAATTTAAGTGAACTGTAAAATGTTATCTCTTTTTGCTCACTCTATCCTCTCCAGGTTATAAAGTAATTGTCAAATATTTCCACTACATAAATTAAGATGATTTTAGGCATTTTTATAATTTTTGCTTTTACTATGTAATGTAATCTATAGACCCCAAAGAGGTTTATTTAAACACAATTTTCTTATCATGCTCTGTTTTCCTTATTGATGTTCTCAGCTGCCTTCTTTTAAACTTATTTTCTGTTTAATTTCCTTCAGCAACTCTTTTGGGATAATTCTGTTGATAAATTATCTTAGTTTTTTTTTTTAATATTTTCTTTTCCCTTTCATTTCAGAAGACTGTTTTTGTTTGATGTATATTTTGGGATTGATATTTCTTTTCATTAAGCACTTGAAATATATTCCATTTTTTTTCTGGAATTTATAGTTTCTGATGGGAAGTCAGCCATCATTCACATTGTTTTTTCTCTGTGTTGTCTGTCAATCACTTTATATGTCTCTATTTTCAGCTATTCAATTATGAAGCATCTTGGTTTATATTGTCTTTTGGTCTGGTATTCACTCATTTTATTGAATATGTTGCTTTATTTACCTTGCCAAATGTGGAAACTTTTACTATATCTCAAAGTATTTTTAAAGTTCCACTGTCTTTCTCTTCTGCTTCTTCGACTTCAACAACAGCTATTCTGTATCTTTTGTTATACCCATAGTTCTTTGAGGCTCTGTTATTTTGTTCTCTGTATATTTTCTCTCTGTTAATCTGATTGGGTAATGTCAATTGCTCTATTTTCTAGTTTTCTTATATTTCTTACATCAACTATATTCTGCCATTGAATGCATCCAGCAAATATTTTATTTTTTTAAAATAGTTTTGAGTTCTAAAATTATTTAATCTTTCTTTAAATCTTTCATTGCTTTACCTAGACTTTCCAATTCTTTGCTGAAGCTTCCCTCCCCATCCCAAATGTGTTCATAATTATTTGTTGAAGCATTTTTATCATAACTAGTTTAAAAATTTTGACAGATAATTCTAAAACCTCTGTTGTCTTGATGTTTCATGTGTTGATTTTTCTAAATTGATTTTGATACTCTCTTATTCTTGTTCTAACAAGTAATTTTTTTATTGCTGCACAGAGATTCATGTATTATGTTCTGGAACTCTGGATCTTCATTAAACTTTCTTTTGTATGGGACTTTCACTGATATCTCACTTCACCAGGAGATAGGAAATGCCACATAATTCCTGCCAAATAGTAAACAACAAACTCTTCTAAAATAACTAAGTTAGTCAAAAACATAAAATTGTTGAAAGGTCAAGAGATCATGCATTTTAAACGTTGCAAATATTGCATCGAAATAAAGAAAATTATCTTCAATATTAAACTATGTTTTTTACTAACTTTCATTTTGGAGCTCTAGATTCCATATTGTGTAGTTTGTTGTTGTTGTTGTTGTGCATTCATGGGCTGAAAGTACAATTTTCAATACCACAATTTAAATAAAATTGTTTCCCAGCAACCATTGCATTTGGTGACTTGCCTTCAGGAGTAGAGCTGCTCAAAAGGTGCCTTCCAACCTTTAAATGAATATTAAAAAGAAATCACACACAAAAAAACAAACAAAACAAATGACAAAACAGGAAAGCAATTTAACATGATGATAAAATCATGATTACGTTCTCTGATCCATTTTTCAGACCTCCTGAAAAAGATTCTCCAGCTTATATATCTTAAACTAAGTCCATTGCTGAGATCAAAAAATGGATTTATTATGAGCTATAAGATAAAACACTTTGTCTGTAGTTGACTTTCATATGCATTCTAAAAAAATGCCTTATTTCTAAATTGAAAACCTCTGGCTATATTCAAAATTATGCAATTAGGTGTTGTATGCATCTAGTATTTATTTGAAACAACAGACTGAAAAATGTTCCAGTTTCATTCATTGCGGCCATCACATATATATTCAACCATTTTTAAAATTTGAATGAAATAAAATAAGTATATTCTCTAGGAAAGTGAATAACACTAAAAAAATTAGACTTAAACTAACAAAATGAGTGAATTGTGATGTAAATTAATGACTTATTTTATTATGTATGTATTAATACTGTATGTAATATCTGTAGAATTTTATCAATGAATAGTACATTTATAATTTTTACTGAATTAGGTGATCTGTCAAAGAAGGGCAATGTAGTGAAGAAGGTAAGAACTTACTTTCACTGAGATAAGGAATTCAGAGTACTAAAGATATTGTCTGAATCAGAATAAGGGTTAAACAAATGCTAGTTTTATATCTTGTTTTGAGTGATTTGTATGATTGATGGTGGAGAGAGATTAGGAGATAATTTTAGTTTTACTGGCTGCAATAAACCATTAAAGAAAAAGAACACCAGTTATAATTACTTTGATCACAAATTAAAACATTGTATAAAAATATAATACTATAGTTTTTTATTTGTTTCTTTAAAGAGAAGTAAATAATATGGCGGGGCACAGTGGCTCACACCTGTAATCCCAGCACTTTAGAAGGCCAAGGAGAGTTCAGGAGTTCGAGACCAGCCTGGCCAACATGGTGAAACCTCATCTCTACTAAAAATTAAAAGCTAGCCAAGTGTGTGGTGGCACATGCCTGTAGTCCCAGCTACTCAGGAGGCTGAGGCAGGAGAATCACTTGAACCCAGGAGGCAGAGGTTGCAGTGAGCAGAGATCGCACCACTGCACTCCAGCCTGGGTGACAGAGTGAGACTTTGTGTCGAAAAAAAAAAAAGAGAGAGAGAAGGAAGTAATATTTTAGTAGAATAAGTAATTTTTACTATTTCTGGTCTCTATAAAACTGCATGCCAGAATTATAAGCTTGCTTTTATATATGACCTGATTTTTAATATTAACTTCCACTATTCAAAGAGCATACCATGCCTTTTGAACAAAGGTTAGGTAGGATTTGTACAGAAAATCTTATAGTCTATTATTAGTGGATTTTGAATTTTATTAGAGAAATAAAAACTATGCAGTTATGTTCAGAAATGTCACTTTTTATAACCTTTTTTTCTTTTTGGGTCAGTTTTTTCATTAAGATGCAAAATAACTTAATTAGTAAACTAAAAAAGTCAAAGCAAAGGATAATGTTGTTCCATATAAAATAATTGTGTTCCATACATTTCAACAGAATCAGCTAAATCTAATACAAACTGAAAAATATTATATAAATACAAAGAAAATATCCAGTTAACTACATTTTAAGTACTACCCTTACATTTTTTTTCAAATGCCTGTTCACATAAAACTAAACGTTTTACAGTTGATTCCTTGTCTTAATATAGAACAAAATTTTGTGTTCTGAAAAAGTAAAAGTAATTTTAGTCAATTTCCATGTACTCCTTTTTATAATTGTGATCATGCCAAATTATGTAATTACAAAATATTACAAGTATCAACAGTCATATGCTGACAGCTTTTAATTAGGTAACTAACATGTGGACTAATAGAATTATGATACCTCAAGATATCAAAGAGATTTCAATATATTAACTCTTTCCCAGTATTATAAATCTAATTGAATTATATAACAACATATCTGAAAAACCAGGGGCTCATCCTGGAATCTACAATTATGAACTCGATAAAAAAAATTTAAATAACTTTGGGACAATTAATTTATATTTTCAATGCTCTGAAATGTCCACTTTATTAACACACATTTATTAAGAAAACTATATAGTATTTCATAATATTTTTATTAAAAACTAAAGTGTAATTGTTAAACTACTACAGTTTTTACATCAATAAATATAAAATAATTCAAAACGTTTCCATATTTAAACATCTATATAAATTCTTTTGTATAAAACCTGTCACAAATGAAAAAAATGATGCATAAGCAATTTTTGACTTAGCATTTCATGTGTATTCATCTAATCTAGTAGCTAATTTAACATATACTTTAAATATGGACTGAATGTTGAGCTCAATTATATTATTGTGTTTCCTGAGGACTTCTCTTTTTTTTTTTTTTTTTTTAAACGGAGTTTCACTCTTATTGCCCACACTTGAGTGAAATGGCACAATATTGGTTCACCGCAACCTCTGCCTCCTGGGTTCAAGTGATTCTACTGCCTCAGGTTCCCCAGTAGCTGTGATTATAGGCACATGCCACCATGCCCAGCTAATTTCTGTATTTTTAGTAGAGACGGGGTTTAACCATGTTGGCCAGGCTAGTCATGAACTCCTGACCTCAGGTGATCTGCCTGCCTCGGCCTCCCAAACTGCTGGAATTACAAGTGTGAGCCACTGTGCCTGGCCTTCTTAAGGACTTCTTAAGCACAATGGGAACACAAAAGGCATAAATAACTGATGTATTCGTTAATGTAAAATTTAAAAGTCATGGTTCTGCTTCTAAAATGGTGAGGTAAGCTCACCGCAGCCTATATATTCCACTGATGATTACAACCATAACCTCTAAACAAATTATAAAAACAATTACCTAAGTACCCAGAAATGAAAAAGAGAATATAACTACAAACACCATAGATAGTAAAAAGATAATAAAAAAATTATGAAATAATTTATGCTAACAAATTCTACAACTTACTATGTTTCAGTATCTTTAAAAGCAGTGTTCACTCAAAATTGAGAGAAAGAGAGAGCTGGTTAGAGCACTTAAATGGTCCTAAGTCTATTAAAGTCATTAATTCATAGCTAAAACTTTCTATAAAAGAAAATTCCTGGGCAAGATTGTTTCAGAATAAATTCTACAAAATATTTTAAAAAGAAATTATGGTAATTCTACAGAAACTGAATTTATGAAACCATTATTAATTTTAAAACAAAATCAAGGAATCATAAAAATATAAAATTACATATTCTTCATAAATGTAGAAGCAAATACCACCAATAAAATAATAGAATCTAACAAATACACTCTATAGTAAGTAGAATCCAGCAATGTTTAAAAATATGATATATAAAGATTAAATGGGGATTTTTCTGGTAATGTAAGGGAATTTAACCTTTGAAAACCTTCAAAATGTCATATAAACAGACTAAAGAAAAAGCTGTATGCACATGTATATTAATGTTAAAATATTTGACAAAATTCAACATTATTTTTGATACTCTCAGCAAAATAGAAATAGAAATTATTTAACATTATAAATAACATCTACATAAAGCTAAAGCTATTATCAAATATCAAAACTACTGATGAAAGATGAAATATTTTTTTTAATTAAAACTGAAAACAAGGCAGTGTTATCTACTCCTACCACTTCTAATTAAAATCATACTGATACTCTTATTCTGTCCAAAAAGCTAGAAATATGGACTTCCAGATTGTTAAGAAAAAAATAAAACTGTCTCTATTTCTCTAGAAGAGAGAGAGCTATGTGGATAATTATATGGAACCAATAAAGATATGTCTCCAAAACTAATAAGTTAGGTAAGCATATATATAGAGCAAATATAAAGAAAACATAGTAATTATTTATGTTAACAAATAACAATTGAAGTTAATTTTTTTAATGCACTATTTATGATAGCACCAATAACACAAATTTGGTAAGTATAAACTAACAAAATGTGCTCAGGAATTCTATATTGTAAACTAAAAGTTAATGACACAAAAAATTTAAAAAGACTTATATGAATGTAGAGGTGTACCTTGTTCATAGATTGAAAGATTCAACAATGTTAAGATAGTAATGCTCAGAGCATAGTTATGAGTCATTATGAGCCCTATTTAAAATGTTGGACATCCCTATGCAGAAAAACTGAATCTCTATCCATGCTTTGCACCTTATTAAAAACTTAAACAAAAGGTTTAATAATACCAGTAAAACCTGAAAATATAGAATATGTGGAAGAAAACATAAAATATTTGAAATTTGTTGTCATCTTATTTCTTTAAGATTTTTTCTATATATATGTCTGTCTATATATATGTAAATAATACATAAACTATAATGTTACAGTGCGTGTGTATGTATATATAAAGGCCTAGAAGCACTAAACACCACAAAGGTACAGAAAAAGAGTTATGGAGACAATTAAACTGTGGATGAAAGGGTGCAGACAGTTATCAGAGAATGTGTTAAAGATGAAAGTTACACTTTTTATTGGAGTGTCGAAAAATGACTTGATATTCAGTTGAAGGATATTGGTGGAGATTTCTATCAGAAGATGCAGCACAAAACAGACAGCTAGATGTGAAATACGATGGTGAACTTCACAACTATGTGTGAGGACTGGTAAGTAAGAATAGTAGTTTAAGTATTTTATTTCCAACAATTGCTATGTAGGGCTTTCAGGACCAAAGAGACTATTTTCTGCTTGTGATTGGTATGTGATAGGTGTGTGTAGACATTCACTTGCCATTAAAATGAAAACTGCATAAATGTCTGCCATTTGGGGGGGGGTTACTGCCAATTTTCAAATATTTGCATTAACATGGTTAGCTTCTAAATACTGTCCACATATGAAGGTAATATATGCTTTGAAGTTTCATGAAGATAAAGCATGCCATTTAAATTTTCTATTTGTTCAGTAAAACCTTAATTAAAATCTGTTATTCCCCATATTAGAAAAAGGTTACTCATAAATAAACACAGTGATGTGTCTGTACTGAAGAACCTTTAAAAATGTTGTTGGAAAAAAAGAAAGAAAGAACATAAAGAAGAGCTTTATGATATAAATAAATAAATATTTTAAAACATTTTTCCTCAGATCTTTTTAAAACGTTAATATTCACTTTGAATTTCCAATAAAAGTGTTTATTATGATATTTTCATAAGTTATATGACCACAGCCAATAATTTTTCCATAAGGCATCTGTTAGTTCTATTGTAATTCAGAACATTTATGTAATATAACACAAGAAATCTATAGCTCATTATAACTACGGAAAGAAAATGCAGCATTTTCTAAACTCTAAAATAAATTAACATAGTTGTTAGAATATTGTAGCCTTAACTATACAAGAGAATCAAACAGATTTGTAAAGAAAATTATCAATATTTTAATGATGGGACCAGTGAAATAATGAATATATTATCCAGCATTGTATCTAGCACCTTGTAGAACAGAATGAATAATGCTTCTCCCTGAATTTTGTTCATATTTTGCCCCTTTCCATTTGAATATGGCACTGCATGTTCAAAATTAAGCATACCAAACTCGCTTTTTTTGTTTGATGTATCTAGTGGAATTCATGATAAAGCATTTGAAAGAATTGCACCCTTTATTTAATTCTTCTATCGATGCATATGAGTGTGTAAGGTACATGAATGTGTTTTCTATGTGGTATGTGTGTGTGTATGTGTATGTTTGTGGTATTGGAATATGTGTGCATATATATGGAAAAAATAAACTTAAGCTTTAAATATTATAATAAATATGATATTAAATATCCTCCATAAAATTCAATACAAAATTAGAATTTTTAGAATTACTGATTCCAACATTGTAAGAATATTGAAACATGTATCAGTAAAACAAATTTGTGTTGCTCTTAAATATGTGTGCATTGCTGTGCATTTTGTGCCATTTGTTGACAAATGAGAACAAATAATTTCTTTCTGCATACTTGATAGGCCAAGACGTAGGCAGTTTCTTTCACAGTAACAGAAGCAGAGCACACCTTCAATTACATACAAAATACTCTCACATTAAAATTACTTTAGCTTTTTTCTTTTATGCTGCCACTCAAGTCATCTAGTTAACTAATATTGTAGACTAATGAGTATTTTTCCTCCCATATCCTGAATTTATATGAAGAATCAAGTCCTGAAGCTGTTCAAATTATTCAGTTCTAGGTCTGATAAGTCTAATATGTTTATAGCTGCCTGAGAAGTCCTAATTCAAATCTCTTCCTATCTAGGCCTTTTGGGGTTGCTGATTACTCCAAGGAACTTCTTTTCCCTAGCCTAAAATATAAGGATTTCTCATGACACATTTGAAACAAAGGAATAGTGCTATGAAAAAGGTATATATTTGAAAACCTAAAACAAAAAGAATTTTAATGATTCACTAAAATTCAAGACAACCGTGAATGTAGTTGATGTCATAGAAAGTTTTCCTCATCCTATATGCAATCTCTCTTGCTAGGCAATAATAGTTTTAAATTTATAGGAGTCATTGAGAATCATTATTGAAAATTATTTCAAGCATTTGGATCATGGTTAAGTTCTTTTTATTTGCTTTCTTCCCATTCTATTATTTGCTTAAATTTTGGCCCTTGCAGTTTGTTTATATTTTTTATACATGGGTAATAATAATGTTTAGAAGTTGATTTTTCAAATTTAAACTTTTGCTGGGTAAATCATTGTCCATGGAGAGATGGACATTTTAATCTACTAGACATCTTAGATCTGCTCAATGCTCTCTTTTTGGTATTATCCTTATTTTGTAATTTAACCTTCTTGGAGATATACATTTATACTCTAGACTGAGAAATTTATTGATTTTGAAGTTTTCTTCAAAACACCTACTAGAATCATATATGCTAAATCTGCCTTCCTTCCTTACTTTTTCTGATACAGTTTGGATATTTGTCCCCTCCAAATCTCATGTTGATTTTTGATCCCCAGTGTTGGAACTGAGGCCTGGTTAGATGTGTTTGGATCATGGCTGAGAATTCTTCATGAATGGCTTGGTGCCATCTTTGTGGTAATGAATGAATTCTTGCTCTACTAGTTCCTGAAAGAACAGATTGTTAAAAAGAGGCTGACACCTCCTCCCCTCTCTTTCTTTCTTCCACTGCCAAATCATGCCTGCTTCCCTTGCTTTCCACCATGAATAGAAATTTCTGGAACCTGGAACCCTTCACCAGAAGCAGATGCTGGCACCATGCTTCTTGCCTGCATTGTGAGTCTGAAGAGTTGTGAGCCAAATAATCTGCTTTTCTTTATAAATTACCCAGCCTCTGGTATTCCTTTAGAGCAGTGCAAGGAATAAGACACCCTCACTTCTTCTCTTCCTCCCTTCCTTTTATCCTCCCTTCTTTTGCTATTCATTTCATTTTATAAGACTAAGAAAGTTGAATGACGGCAGTAGATTTCTTTAGAAAACAATTAAATCTAACGAAATTAATGCCTCTCTGAAGTCTTTTTGTTAGGGTGCTAATTGTCATACTTTGGTTAAGCTTATATTTAAAATTTTACCTAAAACAATGCACAAATAAAAACAGGACTATTATAGTTTTATGTGGCAATAAAAATTTATTTTTAGCTTTATAAAATGGAAATTCCACAAAGAGGTTTCCAAATCTATAAGGTGTCCCCTACTTGCTACATTTTGTTCTTGGATCAATGGTTTAGATGACAGATGAAAAAAACACACAACAATTTCCCTAATGCCCATACTCTACTGCTGAAGATAAAGAATTAAGAGAATTTTTTTTTCAGGTAAATCTGGCATCTAACGCTACTCACAATATCTTTATGGTAGTTTTCTTTTATGTTATGACATGATATTAATTGTATTTTTATGATTATATCTTGTTTTAAACATGCAAAGTTTCATTGTGGAATATATGTTTTGAGGTATGTTTGAACACATTTAAACATTTGATATGATTTACATTCTTCTGTGTGTTTTCCTACACAACATTTTTAATCTTGTAGGACTGTGCTTCATTTTAGTTAGAAAAAGAAATAATTTTGTTCTGTTTTCTTTCTTTGCCTAGTAACGAATCAGACTAAGAATTTCAATACATAAATATTTAGTGTAATTATGTTTCTAGATAACACTGTTCTCAACAATGATTAACGTATAACAAGATTCAAACTAAGCTATATTTTTACTATATCAATATTTAAAATCACTTGCCACCAAAGAAATACAACAAGATAACTGCAAGAAATACATTGCAGTGAATGTAAGATTAACAATTTTGGAAAATTGACATGCACATGCACATACACACACACGCACACACACACACCCCTACATACACAAAAATATTTGTGAAAATATGTAAGTATATGTAAGAAAATATAATCTTTCTAGAGTCACTAGTTGTAGTGCTGGTAAAAAACAATTTCAGCTATGAATTCATCTACAAGCCAGACCAAAAATATAATTTTACAATACACAAAGAATTTCATAAGAAGTGAATGTATATTTGTTGTTGGTTATATGGATCTGTGAATATTGGCAATTTTATCATTCATTGACCACACTTAACGTTATCTCTTACATACAGCAGACTTGATATGAGTCCATTTCAGTCTTCTTTTTTCTGTACTTGTTTTTGTGCATAACAGTGTATAATCTCGTAGAGTGTACTAGAATTTGTACTGGCTTTAATAGGCTCTACTTTCATTCCATTACTAATAGCTCTGTGATCTGGGAAAGTGGGGACATCATTCTAGATTCTTCATTTCTGATTTTGAAAAATTTGTAATGATTTAAAATGGCTCTTTTCAGCCTTCAAACACTGTGCATTTTCCCCAAATAGGACAGCATTTATGAACAATCTTGCTGTCTAGAAGAAAGTTTCTTTTTTTTTTTTCTTTTTGAGATGGAGTCTCACCCTGTTGCCAAGGCTGGAGCAGTGGCATGATCTAGGCTCCCTGCAATCTCCACCTACCGGGTTCAAGCAATGCTCCTGCCTCAGCCTCCTGAGTAGCTGGGATTACAGGTGCGCATCATCCTGCCTGGCTAATTTTTTTGTATCTTTAGTAGAGATGGGGTTTCACTATGTTGGCCAGGCTGATCTTGAACTCTTGACCTTGTGATCCTTCCGCCTTGGGCTCCCAAAATGCTGGGATTACAGGCACAAGCCACTAGGCCCCCCTAAAAGTTTCTATTTTTAATTTGTTAGGAATGATTCTTTACAAGACCCTAATATCAAACTTTAAGATTATGCTTCCTTAGGTTTTAATTTTTGTCTCATGTCACATACTTCTGAAACCTACTTTATTCTAAATGAATAAATCAGTTTTTTTCCTCAAGATGAATTCTGAAAGTACTAGAGTATATCTATTTATGATTAACCACCTTCTATAGCAAAGCCAGTTGTATTGATCAGAATAAAATCAGTCATCTCCAGTTTCAAAATAATCAAATGTGTGTTAGCCTAATGTATTCTATAGCTATATGAAGCATATTAATCAAAAATGGATTATCATTTGGCCCACGTTGAAATTTCTCCAGGTGAATATTCAGGTACCCCAGGTTGAAGTTTCTCTAAGCACTAACTCTTAAGATAAATGAAAGATATAATGTGCCATTTTACAAAATAGGAAGCTATTCCAATTTTTAAATAATTACTAATTAATATTTTGAAACATTGTACTAGTTATGTAAAAATAAATGTGTTTATCTCAATGAATATTATTGATGAAAAAATCATACTTGGTAGAGCTTGTATTTGATACCAAAGGATTCTTTTTCTTCAAACATCCATGGCAATTACAAGCAATCAAATTAAGAAGCACAATATGTAGACAAATTGACCTACCCAAGTACCCCAAGTCATTCTGCTCTATTTGTCAACTTATTAGAAATGTGAGAGAAACAAACATTTGCCAGGAGGCTAGTAATTCTATATCTAAGGAGTCTGACTAAAGGACATGAGAGAAAGGAAAGATCTAACTCCTCAAGTAAAATATTTCTCTAAGAACAACATCACTGTCCACTACTATTAATAGCTCTTGACTATTGCATATAAAGTTTTTTTTTTCTACTAAGAATTATAGGGCAGCAGCAACTCTTTTTATCACTAGTATCTGATATCCAGGGACACAGCCTCTTGAGAAACAATCAGTAGATTCAATAGTGTATTCTCTGACTGCTAAAACACTTTAAATTCAACATTTCAGTGAATTCTGCAGCCACTATTTAAATTTTAAAAAATAAAAGGTCTAAAAAGCATTAAGAAATTTTATATAACCAAAAGCCCTGAAGTTGAATTTTGTGTCCAAATGAAAAATGAATTTTACAAGCAAGAGGTTCAGTGTTACACAATTTATCGAAAGTGCTTCATCACTATTATTAATTAGGAAACCCTCTATAGTTATATATACCCTGGATATACTCCTGCTGATCAGAACACCCAGAGCTACAGATTACAATTACTGTTGGATTATTTGTCCTTGTCTTTAAAGTAGCTAATTATGTTCCATTAAAAACAATGCAGATTTTATTATTATTATTATTTTTTTATTTTTTTACAGGGTAACTTCTCTGTGCATTACTGACACAAAAATTCAGACTAAGGAGCAATAAGCATTGCATAGATCTGTTTCTTAAAGTTGGTCAAAGGTATCTAACATTCCTCCATAGTAATCACAAAAATAACAGTAAAAAGAAAAGAATGGGGATTTTGTAGAATCCAGATTCAAGACTTACTCTATATTTTGCAATTATGATTATCCAGACTCACATGAATTCATGAGTGAACCAAAACACAAGAAACTATTTACCACATTGAATACCTTTTTACATCCTCATCTAAGGAAAATCATAGCTATATATGATAGCTAAATACATACAAAACTATAATATTAAAAAGGCTCTGAGATAATGTCATCATCTTTATAATTTATACACCATGTAGGAGATAAAGCTAGTTACACATATTCCACCCTAATTATTTACTGTGCTTATTTTTCTGATGTTTCAGAGGTCAGAAGAAAATGTAAAAAATGCATGAACATGAAGGTCATTAAACTGAGGTTCTTTAGGTGATAAAATGAAAGGAAATCCAAAGATGACAATCATGTAAAACATCTGGCATCCTGGCACCTGAACATTTTTATAACTAAACTGCTACATGTGCTTTTGTGGGACTGTGCCAGATGGACACTACAATTATACACTGCATTGAATTACAGCTCTCAAAGGAGGAGATTTGCATGCCTCCACTTACATCATCTATGCTCTCAGAATAAGAAAGGCTACGGAAGGGAAAACAAACTGAATGTTGAAAAAGCCTAACTGGCTCAATCTCAATTCTTCTGTGATTGCTGACTGCTTTACCCTTTAATGGAAAATTACTAAACTGCCAATATATTCAGTTGTTGTTAATAAGGTTGATTTCTATCTAAAAAGAACAACAGTTTGAATTACCACACACTACCTTTTTCACAAGTGAGATAACTTTTAATTCAGGCATGGAAGTATCATGTAAATGTAAAGCTCATTCATAAAATTCTAAATATACTGATTCTCTTGGGATTTATTATCAACATTAGTTGGATAAGTTGATGCTTTCATTACAATGGAGACACTAGTCCTCTACACACAATAACACACCTCCCGACTGGCAGTGCCCCATTCCTCTGTACCTGTCTGCATCATTTTTTCAGCAGCTATTGAATATCAACAACTGCTTCCAGGGGCAATGAGAACTTTTAACTATATTTATTGAATATAAATGACATTGTTTTTAAACAAACTAATTAGAAAATTTAATCTCTAACAACCTCTAGAAACAAACTAATCACTTGAATTTAACTATTAAATATACACATATATTTTAAAGAAACAACAAAAGAAGACATTGTTATTTGCTTAAAGTCTACTGTGGGTCTGGTATTTAAAATATATTATCTAATTTAATCTTTATAAAAATACTTGAGGATGGTAGTATGTCCATGTCATATTGTGGAAACTCAATAATGAGGAAGAAAATTTGAACAAGAGAAGGAGGGAAGTCATTTTAAAAGAGGCAGAACCAGAAGTTCTGTTGCTAATCAAAACTAAGCTCTGATTAGCAACACTGTTCATGAACTTTCCATAATACCAGACTGATACACATAATTAACATTAGTAACATGGCTTAGTAAGATAAATTATTACTATTAGAAATAAACTTTTTCATCTTCAGCTGATATCTGCCTCACCCAATCCTGCATTATGTCTGGAATTCAAAATTAAAATGGAAATTACATAATCATGGTTTATAATCCAGAATGAACACACAGCAAATGAATTCCAGAAAATTTCTCCCTTAGTTATTTCAACTTTATGTAAATATTTAGAGTGTTACTCTATTGGTTTTGTTAATGCCTTTTTTTTTGGTTGAAAATCCCAGACTGTGATTTTTAAGGGTGAAATATAACAGTCAATAAATATTCCATCCTACAATTAAACATGAAAATTATTATGAAAGGTTTAGGCCAAAGAAACGATTTTTTTTTTTGCAAGTTTGCTGCCATAAATTAACCATGCATGAACATTTAATATAAATAGTGTTTACCAAGTTAGTTGCTAAGACTTGTTAGTTTAAAAATACTGTTTTTCTTTTTGCTGCTTGTTTTACTTTGAGAAAAAAATATTTAAAATTTCTGCATTAGTTGAAGAAATTGTGACCATAGTCATGTTTCTCTCCAGTTGTCCATGTATACTTTCAAATCAATTTCTCACTTGGGCAAAAGAATGAAAAGGAAAAAAAAATTTTTCTTGTACCAAAAACCTAAAAAAATTACCATGATTTAGATGTGCCAAGTAAGTGAAAGCACAGCTATTTAAATACTAAACAGGTACCACTAAAACATAAATATTTATATTATTATAAAATTGATGGATCATTGGTTATACAAAGTAATCTACTACATTTATATTAAATCAGATTTGAAAACAAATATCTTATTTCATAAATTAAGAGAGAAATATGAAATTAATACAATTTCTAAGTGATTCAAGTAAAACTTGAAGAAGGAAACTAAATTAGTTCATGTTTATATTTCAAAAATTGGGCAAAAATATTAATCTACCTGTTTAATAAATTAACAAAATGTCTAACAATTAGAAATAATGGATTTTATTGTACTTGAAATTAATTTGTTATATACGTAACAGCAGTGAGTACAAAATGGTATAGGCAAAATTAGGAGTACATTTTCAGTGCCAGACAATATGGTAAAAGCTACTTGATCCCATGACAAAGTAAGGCCCTGTGGAATGAAGTAGAGATAATTTTACAGGGGGCAAGAGATTTAAAGCAGTGGAATAATCACAGTGGAGAAACTGACTATACAAATGGAGTTAAGATCTATGAAGATTCACTTCTTATCTGGTACTCAAGAGCTAACTGTTACTAATTTTAATCTGACAATAAAAAGTTCAGAGCTTTCAGAGATACAGAATCTAATTTCATAGTATTCTGTTTTTGGAGTTCTGAATAAACCTCATCATCCAGATGTAATAAAAGAGAGATTTGAGATCCAACTGCCTGAGTTTGTCTTTGAATAGCCTTGAGTAAATCAAATTCAGAGAATTTGCCCTGCAGATATTCTGAAATTTGGTGGTAAAGCTAGAAGTTGTAAGATCGATGTTTGAATGGAAAGGTAGCGGGTGGGAATGAAGGCTGAGAAAGGTGCAATTAACATCAAAATTAATTATCTTTTCTCCTTAGCTTTGCTTCCTTAAACAACTGTCTCCTTGTCATTGTTTAAATCTAGATATATTATTTTTCACTCTGAGCAAAGAATGTCTTATTTTCATCAAATTGTATCTTAAAATAGGCTTCTGTTTCTTTGTGACTTCAGACAACCTGGGAGTACCATGGCAGATGTCAGCTGCTGTTGTTAAAGTTCATTCTGATTTCATGTAGAAGCCTGGGAAATCTTTATCATTGCATTCTTTTTTTGCCAATAACTTGCATTGATTTTAATTCCTTCCAGGAATTTTTAATACAGTCAGGATATTTCTAAATGATTTTTTTTTCTCCTTTCCTTCTTTCTTTAAACTCAAGGTCACAGCTCATAATAAGGAACTATGTAATAAACTGGGTCCATGCAGAAGTAGCACTAGCTTGAAAAATGATTCTCATTCCTTTATTCTTATCCCTACATCTGAACAGCATTTAAAACATGCTCTGTGAAGGTTGAAAACTGAACGTAAGTGCAAAGGGAAGTTTCATATTCTATATTCACATATTTTTGCTTTGTTTCTTGGCTTACTGACTATTTTTTCAAGAGATGTAAAGCTCTAAAAGGGCAGATATCATGCCTGCTTCATTCAACACTCTATACCAGGCATTTAGCATCATACTAATCTTTTTTGTAGACAATCAGTCTGTATAGAATGAATGAAATCCGCCCAATCCCCAGAGATGATAATTAAAGATTAATTTTCAGGACGTATGAGCCTTCAATTGCTTTCCAGTTTAAGGGGGAAAAAAGGCATGAATGTAACATAGTGGTTTTTACTAGCATATTAAATATTAATGTGCATCTTAAGGAGCATGATTGACTATGGAAATTATATCTATACAAGTGAGTACCTGCACTTGTCATTCTTTGCCTTGTGTCTGTCTGAATACCCATGCCTCATTAGGGAAGTAAATTTTTCCATTGTCTGATGCTCACTGCCCATTTTCTCTTACTTATTATTTTTCTAATGTTCCATCTCAGCCTGAGTCATCTACCACATTACTGGTCAGGCAAGTACACAATTCCAGGTTACTGTGATGAGAAGATATTCTTTATAATAATTATTTACAGTGATAATTTGAGTCTCTCAGTTCAATTTACTCAGGTTTATTTTTTTAACAGCCTCAAAAGTCTTGAAAAAGAACAAATAAGAAACCCTACAAGTCATTTCCTTTCTCATCGTTCATTCTTGAACTTGGTTCAGTACCTCATGATTTTAAAAACATTATGTGGGGCCCTGTACAGTGGCTCACACCTGTAATCCCAGCACTTGGGAGGCCGAGGTGGGTGGATGGCCTGAGGAGTTCGAGACCAGCTTGGCCAACATGGTGAAACCCCGTCTCTACTAAAAATACAAAAACTAGCCAGGGATGATGGCAGGGCCCTGCAATCCCAGATGCTCAGGAGAGTGAGGCATGAGAATCACTTGAACCCAGAAGGCGGAGTTTGCAGTCAACCGAGATCATGCCATTGCACTTCAGCCTGGGCAACAAGAGTGAAATGTTGTCTCAAAAAAAAGAAAGTAAAAAATGAAAATAAAAATATTTGGTATATAAACTATTGTTTTTTCTTGTATTTGGTACTCTGGGTTATAACTATGACAATGTATACTTTTATTGTTCAAAATTAGATACCTTAGTGAATGAAATGAGGTACTTATAATAATAAGACTGAGAAAATATGCATAAACCAGCACATTCCAGGCAAAATAACAGTACAAATTATATTAATACATTAATGAACAATTTGCTATAATTCAGTTTATAACTGTCTCTGTTTTCAAGAAATTCCAAATTTACTGTTTTCTGATTTTTCATCTATGACATAGCACATCCTGGATATTTATTTTACTTCACTGCAATAAACATTTGTCAGTTATATAATATGTGAGAGAATGCACTGTAGGAAAGATGTTACATGTTCGACATTTTTGTGTATTGGGAGATATGAAGATAAATGAGACACAGTTCTCTACAAATAGCCATTTAAAATAGGCAACCCTGCATAAAACTACCATCAATATGAATTTGTGTTGAGTATAAATAGAACAAAGTATTAAAAAGAAAGAGTTGATTTTTTATTTTTAAAAAACAAGAAAAGCATTTAAGATGGACTTTGAACAATGGTGAAGATTCTAATAGAATAAAATAGATCTAAGTCATAATCTAATGAGTAAAATAGGACATTTAATTATTGGAAATGACTATACTTTGATAAAAGAGCTATTGTATTAAAGCAAATGGGACTGTGAAGAGATCTTGAGATTAACAGCAACAGTGAAATTAGCAGCAACACTCTCTACCATTTTAGACTAGAGAAACTAGTAAGTCTGGCAGTGTTACCAGTGTCCAGGTGCCAAGATTATCCAAAGGAAGCTAGAAATTTGATAAGCCTTGCTCATGGAAGCCGGAACCTCAGAGATGATGAAGTGACTTCAGGAGAGGCAAAGACAGAAGGAGAGACATTCTGTCTTCTTCATTTCCCCTGGTTGCCAATTCTCCTTCAGTGTCTTCCACTGGCCAGATTTATCAGGAAACCAGTGATACGGAGCTCTGAAGGAGAGAGCTTTCTCCAATGCCAAGTAGAACAAAGACAGAAGGCAAGGGAGGGACCAGAGTGCAGAAGAACAAGGATTTTAATAAAAATCAGAGGACATGAAAAAGTAGTAGGTGCTTTCTCTAGAAAATATCCTTAATAGTGCACATCCATTGTTAATCTGCCAATCAATCCTTCTTATTTTTGTTTCCTTTATCATCTTTATTTGTGACGCTTTTGTTTTGAGAGCTACTCCTTTGGAAAGCTATGTATGTTCAGCAAGAACATGAATCATAGTAATTCGCACTTGACCTTTTAGAATAGTAGATCATATGGCCTAGTTGTCATTCCTGACATGTTCACACGGAATTTCAAAAAGTTGTTCTTTGTTTCACTTTAGACCATGAGTTGTAAAGACCAGGGCTGCAGGCAGCTGGGTTCCCTGCCAGGAAAACATAGAAGCCCTGGAAGCAAATGCTGTCCTCCTCACAAATCTCCATATTCCACCCCCTTCAACACACACACATAGTCATCCTATGCTATGTGTCATAAAATTATTCACCGATTTAAGAGAAAAACGTTCATAGAAAAATCAAACATAACACCAAGTCCCCAGACCCTATCATTGTGACCAAGTGTTCTACCCTAAGAAGATCAAAGGAAAAATTAATAAACTGCTTTTGTCAAAAATTACTGGAAGGATAACACTTACATTTTTAAGAAATTAATGAAGATAGATACATATTATATTATTCATATATTACTTTATTCTATCTAAATGCATACATATTATATCATTCGTATATTACTTTATCTAAATCCTGGAGTACTTTAACACTAAATTAATTTAGCTTATAACATCTGTCACTTATTTTGATCAGGTAATAAGTTAAAAGATAAATTGATATACTATCACTATCATCAATAAGAGTGTAGCTGAGGATGCGAGGGGAAAGAAATAAGCCAAAGAAATATAAACACTAAGCACTAGAAGAGGGACTCAATCAGTGACTGCAGTAATAAAATTCTGCCATTATGGAGGAAGTATAATTTTAAAAGGGATTTGTCATATGCATGAAATATGGATAGATATCAAGGGACAGGAATATTTGGGTTCAGTGAGGAGCATGAATAAGAAAGGAAAGGTGGAGTATTTAAGTCAGATTTAAGAAACAGTTCAATCCTAAAGGCTACAACAGAAAATTGTGCTAATTATCCTTTCTGGTTCTTCCCCTCGTCCACCAATCAAGGAACTGTGTAAAGAACTGATTACAGAGAGGTAATTTTGAAAATACAATTTTATGCTCAATTTTAAATGTCTTATTGATTTGATCATTCCACAATGGATACATGTATAGATCCCACTGTACCACATAAATATGTACTTTATTACCTGTCAATTAGAAATGAAACAAAACTAGAAGGCATAAAATAAATCAGATTTCACAAAGATAGTCTGTTGAAGATAATGATCTATGTCATATATGCAGAAACAGTTTACAAATAAGATTTAAAGATAATCATCTTAACGATGGAGAAACATTTCCAGAATTGAAGTACAACAGCAAAACAAAAGGCTAATAAGAGCACAGGTATTGTTTGTTTTTTGTTTTTTTTTGAGACAGAGTCTCGCTCCATCGCCAGGCTGGAGTGCAGTGGCGCGATCCCGGCTCACTGCGACTTCTGTTTTCCGGTTTCAAGCACTTCTCCTGCCTCAGCCTCCCGAGTAGCTGGGACTACAGGCACGCACCACCACGTTCGGCTAATTTTTTTGTGCTTTTAGTAGAGACGGGGTTTCACCGTGTTGGCCAGGGTGGTCTCAATCTCTGGACCTCGTGATCCGCCCGCCTCAGCCTCCCAAAGTGCTGGGATGTTTTGTTTTTTCACAAATATGTTTTATTTCATTAACATTTAAAATATTTTAAATTACATAAAATAAAATGCACATATTTTACGTTTTAGTTTGGCAAATTTTAAGAGTTGTGTAACCTAATGTAATCACAACTCAAAACAAGAGATAGGGCATTTTTATATTCCCAGTTACTTCTTGTTCCTTTCAGTCTATTTATTCTCTACAAGAGGCAAGTAATTCTGTATTCCTAAAATTACGGATTAATTTTGCCTGCTTTTAGATTTAACGTCCTTGAAATCACTGTCTGGCTTTTTGTGTCTGGCTTATTTTCCTTTACATACTATATTTGACACTATTCATCTCGTAACGGCAGTTCATACCTTTTAATATTTGAGTAATATTTCACTTATGACTAAAACAGAAGGATTTTATTCTCCTGATGATGGAAATTAAAGTTCTTTTTAGTCTAATGCTATTACCAATAAGTCTGTTATAAACACTATTTCCCAAGTTGTTTTATGGACATATTTTTTTATTCCTGGTATAAATACTGATACATTATTGGCTATATTCATGTTTATCTTTATTAGAAACTGTCAAACAGTTATTCAAAATAGCTACATAATTAAATATTCCCATCAGCAAATTTTAAGTGTTCTGGTGGATCCATATTCTAGAAAATGTTTCAAAATTCAAACAATTTAAAAATTGTCTATCCTTTTTATTTTTGGCATTCTAGTAGGAGATAAATGTATCTTATTGTGATTTTAATTTGTATTTTCTTGATGAACTAAATAACAAAACACCTTTTCATATTTTTATTGGTCATTCATACAATTTCTCTGGTTAAATGCCTGTTTAAATTTACCCAGTTTCAACTGAGTGTTTTGTTCTCACTAAATTAAAAAAAAAATTTAAATAGAATTTTTAAAAAAACTTCTATTTTAGGTTCATGGGTACACATGCAGTTTTGTTACATGGTAAACTTGTGTCACAAGGGTTTGTTGTACAGATTATTTCATCAACCAGGTACTAACACTAATACCCAATAGTTGTTTTTTCTGATCATATTCCTCCTCCTACCATCTGCCCTCCAGTAGGCCCCATGTCCATTTTCCTCTTTGTGTCCATGTGTTCTCATCACTTAGCTCCCACTTATAAGTGAGATCATGCATATTTGTTTTTTCATTTGTTCCTGCATTAGTTTGCTAAGGATATTGGCCTCCAGCTCCATTCATGTTTCCTCAAAGGACACGATCTCATTTTTCTGAGGCTGCATTGCATTCCATGGTGTATATATGCCATATTTTCTTTATCCAATCTGTCACTGATGGGTATTTAGTTTGATTCTTCATATATTAAAGATAAAAGGCTTTTTAAAATTATACTTTAATTTCCAGGATACATGTGCAGAACGTGCAGGTTTGTTACATAGGTATATATGTGCCATGGTGGTTTGCTGCAACCATCAACCTGTCATCTACGTTAGGTATTTCCCCTAATGCTATCCCTCCCCTAGCCTGCTACCCACCCCCCCAAAAGGCCCCGGTGTGTGATGTACCCCACCCTGTGTCAACGTGTTCTCATTGTTTAAATCATTCTACTATAAAGACATATGCACACATATGTTTATTGCAGCACTATTCACAATAGCAAAGGCTTGGGACCAACTGAAATGCCCATCAATGATAGACTGGATAAAGAAAATGTGGCACATATACATCATGGAATACTCTGCAGCTATAAAAAAGGATGAGTTCATGTCCTTTGCAGGGACATGGGTGAAGCTGGAAACCATCATTCTCAGCAAACTAACACAAGAACAGGAAACCAAATACTGCACGTTCTCACTCATAAGTGGGATAAGAGGCTTCTT
Source organism: Plecturocebus donacophilus (assembly GCA_004027715.1). NCBI lineage: Eukaryota > Metazoa > Chordata > Mammalia > Primates > Pitheciidae > Plecturocebus > Plecturocebus donacophilus. The sequence continues at coordinate 44,584 of PVKP010001676.1, forward strand.
AAAGATGCATTTATAAAAAAAAAACTTCTAGTGTACAATTTTTCTATTTAATTTTCTATAGATGTCATTTAATGGGCAGAAAGTTTTTAACTATAATGCAATCTAATCAATTTTTAGTGCTTTTTATGCTTTATCTAAGAAAATTTTTCCCTAGCCAAAGGCTTCAAATGTATTATCCTGCTTATTCTAAAAATATTCATTAGTTTTACATTAGCACTACAATTTTCTCAAGTTATTTTTTGTGTTTAGAGCAGGGTAGAGCATCTATTTTCTACTTATTTATTATGTTGCTAGAGATAGGCAATTTTTCCGGTACTAACTGTAAAAAAGTACTTTACCTTCCTCATTAAATTGACCTGACATTTTAGTCAAAAATTAACAGACTATAAATCTTCAGATATATTTTTGGAATCTATTCTGTTCATAGATCTTTGGTCTATTCTTTCATAAATAATAAGCTTCCTTGATTATTAGATTTACACATTTTTTTTTCCATTTCAGGATTATTTGGGCTACTTTAAATCTTTACATTTTTATATAAATTTTAATACTAGCATAGAAATTTCTTCAAAAGTCTGCTACAATTTTTATTGCTATTGCATTGAAAACAAATATTCCTGAGAAGAATGAATGATTTAAACTTATTGAGTCTTTCAAACTAAGTTCATCCCATATACCATGTGTAAGTCAGAATTATTTAGGTCTTCTTTAATTTCTCTCAGCAATATGTTGTGGTGTTAATGCACAGATCACAGACATATTTTGTTATGCTTTTCATAGTAATTTGATATGCTTTGAAAATTATTAAAAATTGTATTTGTTTTTATTTTCCGCTTTATTTCTAAAACATAGTAATGCAAAAGTTTGTGCATTCTGACTTTGTTTTATGTCACCTGGCAATAAGAACTACTAATTCTAGTAATTATTTGAAAATCTGAAATAATAATGTATGTACACAAGCGTTTCCTGTCTAAATGAAGAACCTAACTCCTTCCTTTCCAATAATTATGCCACAGATCTGTTTGTTCCTGGGAGAGGTATATTATTTCCAGGAATTTAGGTCATTTAGGTTTCTGTGGTTTCTCAAAATTTTTAATGGATTTTTTTAAACTTTGATTTTGTAGTTTATTTGGCTTGCTTTCAGGGTTTGGATCAGAGCAGTATTTCATCTGGTGACTTTCTAATTCCTTATCAGAGTAAAATTCTCATGTATACCTTTGCTATAGCTAGGAATTAATTTTTTAAATTAACAATTATAACATAAGATCAAGTATATCACAAGTATCCTCACATCAGAAATAATGACAAAACATAACCTTTTGACTATTGATGATATTACCACTTTAAATATTTATCAACATTAATTTAAAGATCTAGTGATGTTTTAAATGCTGAACTTCTCCTTAGATAAACTTTATTTTCATGTTTTGCATTAATAAAGCAGTTAAAAGCAACACTTAAAGACTTCTATCATGTATCAGAACACAGCTAGAAAGAATATCAATTTCACACTCACAATAACACTAAACATAATAAATTTTTAGGAAAATAAAAAAATACAAATAACAACAATAAAGTGCTAATACACAATTATTAAAATGACTAAAACCAAAATAAAACTGACTATGCCAAGGACTTGCAAGGATGCAAAATAGCTGAAACTCTCCTACTTTGCTGACAGGAGAGCAAAACCACACGGCCATTTTGGAAAGCAGTTTTGTAGTTTGTTGCAAAATTAATATACACTAAACAGATAACTCAGTAATCCATTTCAGGATATTTGCCAGAGAAAAAATGTAAATGGATATTTACACACACAAATCTGTACTGAAATGTTTGCAGAAGCTTTATTTGTAATCAATCTGGAAACACAAAATCATATGTCATTCAACCATTGATTATATAAACTTACACATTCACACACTCGAATGACTCTTAGCAATAAAAAGTAGTGGATTATTGGTATAAGCATCAACATGCATTTTGCTAAGTGCGAGAAAGAAAACTCAAAAGGCGATATGCTATCTGATTCTATTTGTCTGGCATTCTACAAATGGCAAAACTACAGGGACTAAAAGTAGATCAGTGGTTACGAGTGGTAAAAGGAAGGGGCAGCGGTTGATTACAAATGGAATGCACAGAAAAAATTTTAATGTGATGAAACTCTTTGTGTTCATGCTTATGGTAATGGACACATAACTGCATTTGCCAAGCCCATAGAACTGTACAACACAGAGTGAATTTTAATGAACATAATTTAATAATCAATAATAAAAACAATGTAAAAGACAAAAATAAGCAAGGCACTAGTGTAGGAGATTACCAACTCTTCACTCAGGTCCAGCCACAAGCAGATGCATAAAGCATTACCAGGAAGTGCTTCACATGATTTCTTAGCCCAGAGTATCCTAAGTTACTGGGACACTTTCTTATCACGAATTAAGCAACTTGCAGTTATTTAACATCATGTGGCAAAATTGAAAATTTCACTACATGCAACTAAAACACAGCAAGAACACTTTGCAAAGAAATTAGGTGGTTATGGGAAGAGATTTGAGTATGGCCATTTCATGGTGGCTACTATTGTTCCTCAGCAACATTGGGTGCATATAAATCAATGAATCCAGGAGCTGTTTTTTTTAAAAAAATCAACAAAATAGATAGACTGTTAGTCAGACTAATAAAAAAGAAGAGCGAGAAGAATCAAATAAATGCAATAAAAGATGATAAAGGGGATGTCACCACTGATTCCACAGAAATACAAACTACAATCAGAGATTACCACAAACACCTCTATGCACATAAACCAGCAAACCGAGAAGAAATGGATATATTCCTGGACACTTAGACCCTCCCAAGACTAAATCAAGGAGAAGTTGAATCCGTGAATAGACCAATAACAAGATCTGAAGTTGAGGCAGCAATTAATAGCCTACCAACCAAAAAAGTCCAGGACCAGACAGGTTCACAGCCAAATTCTACCAGAAGTACAAAGAGGAGTTCATACCATTCCATCTGAAATGATTCCAAACAATACAAAAAGAGGGAATCCTCCCTAACTCATTTTATGAGTCCAACATTATCCTGATACCAAAACCTGGCAGAGACATAACTAAAAAAGAAAATTTCAGGCCAATATCCATGATGAACATTGATGCAAAAATCTTAAATATAATACTGGCAAACCAAAGCCAACAGCACATCAAAGAGCTTATCCGTCATGATCAAGCCAGCTTCATCCCTGGGATGCAAGTCTGGTTCAACATATGAAAATCTATAAACATAATCCATCACATAAACAGAACCAAAGACAAAAACCACATAATTATCTCAATAGATGCAGAGAACGTCTTTGACAAAATTCAATAGCCCTTTATGCTAAAAACTCTCAATAAATTAGGTATCAATGGAATGTACAAAACCTGAAAGCATTCCTTTTGAAAACTGGCACTAGACAAGGGTGCCCTCTCTCACCAGTCCTATTCAACATAGAATTGGAAGTTCTGGCCAGAGGAATCTGGCAAGAAAAAGAAATAAAGGATATTTAATTAGGAAAAGAGGAAGTCAAATTGTCTCTATTTGCAGATGACACGATTGTATATTTAGAAGACCCATAGTCTCAGCCCCCAATCTCCTTAGGATGATAAGCAACTTCAGCAAAGTCTCAGGATACATAATCAGTGTACAAAAATCACAAGCATTCCTATGCACCAATAACAGCGAAATCATGAGCAACTCCCATACACAATTGCTACAAAGAGAATAAAATACTGGAAATACGACTAACAAGGGATGCGAAAGACCTCTTCAAGGAGAACTACAAACCACTGCTTGAGGAAATAAGAGAGGACACAAACAGATGAAAAAAACATTCCATGCTCATGGTTAGGAAGAATCAATATCATGAAAATGGCCATACTGCCCAAAGTAATTTATAGATTCAATGCTATCCCATCAATCTACCATTGACCTTCTTCACAAAACTGGAAAAAAAAAAACACCTCAAACTTCATATGGAACCAAAAAAGAGCCCACATAGCCAAGACAATCCTAAGTCAAAAAGGAAAGACAAAGCTGGAGATGTCATACTACCTGACTTCAAACTATACTACAAGGCTACAGGAATCAAAACAGCATGGTTACTGGGACCAAAACAGAGGTATCTAACAATGAAACAGAACAAAGGCCTAGGAGTATCGCCACACATCTACAACCAACTGATCTTTGACAAACCTGACAAAAGAAAGCAATGGGGAAAGGATTCCCTGTTTAATAAATGGTGTTGGGAAAACTGGTTAGCCATATGCAGAAAGCTGAAACTGGATCCCTTCCTTACACCTTATGCAAAAATTAACTCCAGATGGATTAAAGATTTAAACATAAGACCTAATACCATAAAAACCCTAGAAGAAAACCTAGGCAATACCATTCAGGACATAGGCATAGGCAAGGACTTCATGACCAATACACTGAAAACAATGGCAACAAAGCCAAAATGGACAAATGGCATCCAATTAAATTTAAGAGCTTCTGCACAGCAAAAGAAACAATCATTAGAGTGAACAGGCAACCAACAGAATGGGAAAAAAGTTTTACAAACTACCCATCTGACAAAAGGCTGATATCCAGAATCTACAAATAACTTTTTTGAGGCTACTAATGATGATCAGTAGTTATTTCCGGGTCCTCACTTCACATTTTCCCTCACCAGTGGAAACTTAGAACAACTGGGAAGTTTCTAAACTCAACAGTACTCATGCCTGACACTCTACCAGGCACACAGGCTTTGAGGAGAGGGAATATATCATCCTAATCTGCATCCACGATAGGGGTTGGCCCCCTTAGAAGGCATTGTTTCTTTACCACTTACATTCTGCACTTGTGCAGAAGGAAGCTGTTTCCAGCCAGCAGGTCACCAGCCTGGGATATCCACCGTGGGCATGGCAGTTGGTATACTGTTGACCATCCTTCTGGTCATTGGCATAATTTTAGCAGTTGTGTTTATCCACAGGAAGAAAGATAAAGGCAAAGGTAATGTTGAAACTGCCCAGGCATCTGAAGTCAAACCTCTTAGAAGTGAATTTGAAAATGAACGTTTGAATTTATATGCCAAGTGCTATTTCAATAACCACCATCAAATCCTGTAGTATTACCTTTCATCCAACATGTGCATTATAATTTTTTAAAGATATTCCCTCTTGTCCTTTAATATTTACTCCCTTTTCCTTCTGTTTTTCTTTTGAGATGAAGTCTTGCTCTGTCACCCAGGTTGGAGTGCAGTGGTGCAGTCTCGGCTCACCGTGGCCTCCGCCTCCTGGGTTTGGGTGATTCTCCTGTCTCAGTCTCCCGAGTAACTGGGATTACAGGTACTTGCTACCATACCCAGCTAATTTTTGTATTTTTAGTAGAGACAGGGTTTCATCATCTTGAACAGGCTGGTCTTGAACTCCTGACTTCAAATGATCTACCTGCCAGGGTCTCCCAATACAGGTATGAGCCACTGAACTCACCTACTTAGATATTTCATGTGTTATAGACATGAGCATTTTTCATTTTCCCATGACATTTTTCCCTTCTGCAAATGGCTTAGCTGCTTATCTAAAACAAAACAAATGGGTTTTCCCTTTCCTTTTCCCAAGACAGACTCATTAAATACTCTGTACAAATTTACAAGAAAAAAACAACCTCATAAAAAAGTGGACGAAATATGAACAGACACTTTTCAAAAGAAGACATTTATGTGGCCAAAAAACATATGAAGATGAAGTGATGCTCATCATCACTGGTCGTTAGAGAAATGCAAATCAAAACCACAATGAGACACCATCTCATGCCAGTTAGAATAGTGATCATTAAAAAATCTGGAGACAACAGATGCTGGAGAGGATGTGGAGAAATAGGAATGTTTTTACACTGTTGGTGGAAGTGTAAATTAGTTCAAACATTGTGGAAGATAGTGTGGCAATTCCTCAAGGATCTAGAAAGAGAAATACCATTTGACCCAGCAATCCCATTACTGGGTATATATCAAAATGATTACAAATCATTCTATTATAAAGACACATGCACACGTATGTTCGTTGTGGCATTGTTTACAATAGCAAAGACTTGGAACCAAGCCAAATGCCCATCACTGATAGAGTGGATAAAGAAAATGTGGCACATATACACCATGGAATACAATGCAGCCATAAAAAAGGATGAGTTTATGTCCTTTGCAGGGACATGTATGAATCTGGAAACCATCATTCTCAGCAAACTGACACAAGAACAGAAAACCAAACACTGCATGTTCTCACTCATAAGTGGTTGTTGAACAATGAGAACACATGGACACAGAGAAAGGAGCATCATACACTGGGGTCTGTTGGGGGGTTTGGGGGGCTAGGGGAGGGACAGAAGTGGGTGGAGAGATTGGGGAGGGATAACATTAGAAGAAATACCTAATGTAGGTGACGGGGATGGAGGCAGCAAACTACCATGGCATGTGTATACCTATGTTACAATCCTGCAAGATCTGCACATGTACCCCAGAACTTAAAGTACATTAAAAAATTAAACTATTATAAATAAATTAAAAGTCTAAATGGAAATAATTCTTTATTACAAAGTTAAGCTGATGAAAAAAACAAAGTCCAGCCACTCTCCTTTCCTTTCTGTTCTTACTTACATCAGAGACAGAAGACATTAGCTAAGTGTCTTCATTCAAGACAGTACTTTTAATGAAGTCTTTTTCCAGTATTGTTTTGGCAAAATTCAGTAGTTTCTGAAAACCATTAGATGGTAAAACACTAAGTGCAAACACTTACACACTGCTTTTGGTACATAAACAAGTTGCTTAAGTTATTTATGTCTTTCTCTTATGTACAAAATAGTGATTTAAACTTTGAATTTTGAAGTTTTATTCAGTAGTATATAATTCCATAAGTCTTTTTTCTCTTTGCTTCTAGTTCCCCTTTAAAATATACACAAATATTAATGAACCATATACATATACCAATACTTTCCCTGAAACCCTCTGCCAATTAGACTACATTTAATAAAATTTTTAAAAATAATTTTTACTCAAACGTTTTTCCCATGTTTTTGGTTTGCAGAAATAGTTGATAAAGATAATTTTGTTAAATATTGCCAGAAAAGCACATCAGTTTAAAAAATAATTGATTATTTTGTTTCTTATAATGAAAGATATAGCATGAATATGGCCTCATCAATTGGAGAAAAAATGTTTTTCAGCCATGATTTTATTAAGTGTGTAACATGCGGAAGAGGTAGCTTTATTACCAAAATGTGAAAAATTTTCACAAACTTCTTGATCTACATGGTTCTTGAATTATTCAGATCAATAATGACAGTGAAGTGCTGAAATAAAATAAAATAAACACCTCAGAGTGAGGGCAAAATATTGATAATTAGCTTTGAGTGTCTTTTGGCAAAAAAAAAAAAAAAACCAAAACCAAAAAAAAAAAACCTAGCCTTCTCATATGTTTGTATGTTACTAGTTACTAGTTAAAACTTGCCTCCAGTTAGAAAGGAGGAACAAATCAATGTAAAATAAATTTACAGAAATATGTTAATCATTTGCTCTTTCTTTATTTCCTTTATATGGTTTTATTTCTCGTGTAGCTTGTTCCAACTTTGTTTTCAAATTCATCAAGTTTAGCATTTAACTTCAACACATTCAAGAGTATAGAATTTGTTACAATACACTCCTCACGCCACCACCCTTTTTTCCTTCTGCAGCCTAGTTTACTTTAGAAATGAGTAATTTTTCAACAAGCGCAATTTGTTCTAATTCAATTTATTTTGATTCATGAACATAATACTTGTTTCATTTTGATACTACCCAGTTAATACACTTTCATAAGACATAATGCATAAAGGCAAAAAGCTATAATACATATGATTATAACCAACGAAAGATGCTGTATAAAAAAAAAAAACAGACCAAAAGGATTCATGCTTTCTTTGCATTTTCACCTGACGAAGAAACCTATTAAATGAGAGAAACATATCAATTTTTCAACCCATGCACTAAATTTGTGTTTCTCCAAATACAGAGTATATTTCTATCCTCCCTAGAGTTTTTTCTCTTAACAGAAAACATGATTTATAGCTACTATACTTATTTGTACCACTTTGTCAACTGGAGATCACGTATTTCTTCTGTAAGCAATAATGCTGATTGCATGGTTGTGCATATATTAGATTCTTTCAAATCTGAGCAAAATATCAGAAGAAGTTGTAATCAGGATATAGCATTTATAGATCCTAATTTATTATCTTGTGCTTTATCTTCAGATATTTTTTATAAGATTCTTTTTTCTAGAAAAAGTAGAATAATTTAGATGTCATTATATAGAATTTTTACCCCCAAAGGCAACTTTACTTCTGAAAACAGTTTCATAATAATTAAAACAATAATCCATTACATTGTATGAGGCTTTAAATTTTATGTACACTTTAGCAAACATCTGTTTTGTTTCAGAGGTAAAACCAAACATCAAATGCTAACCTACTAATGTTGAAGAAAGAAATGGAAATAGTACCTAGAAATATTTCAGTAACACAAATTAAATTATAATTTAAATTCATTAAAACTTAATCAAAGGTATTGCTACGTGGTTTATACTTTGAGATAAAAGCAAAAGCATTGAAAATTCAAATATATTGTTATTCTAATAGTTTTTGCCGAACATTAATGAACTTAAATCAATACCTGTATAAACTAATTTTCAGTTTGTTTTTAAGTTTGATGTTAAAGACACAGTATCATTGCTCCATGATTTTCTGCAGTTCCTTTCTATTTGAAAGTGTGTCTCTCCTAATGTCCAGTCAGACATTTTTTCTCTTCATTCCATCTAGGTAGTAATTTTTTCTTACAGTGTCTGAAATAATTTTATCTATGTGTGTTATCTATTTTTGGTTTAATGATTTTATCTTAAAGAACACATGACACAGTTGAAATAGGGGCTCATACAGGTATGTCCTGAGTTGGAAATACCTATAATACACTCTCTAGGCTGTCATAATGAGTTTTCACTGACTGGGTAGTTTATACAACAGAAATTTATTTCCTCACAATCCTACAGGCTGGAAATCTGGGGTCAGGGTGCCAGCATTGTCAGATTTTGATAAGGTCCCTATTCCTGGTTTGCAGACCCTTTTTTTTCCTCCTCCCATGGCAGAAAGAGAGAGAGAAAAAAAATAAATGGAGAGAGAGAAGTGGAGAAAGATGGGGAGACTGAAAGCTGGAATTCATGTTCTCTGGTGTTTCTTCTTAAAAGGACACTGGTTCCATCATGAAGATCCCACCCTCATCAACAGGTTTAATTCCAAGTATTTCATAAAAGTCTTTTCCCCAAATACAATCACATTGAGGGTTAGGGCTCCAAAACAGGAATTTGGGAGTACACAATTCAATCCATACCAGCGCCCTTAGGCTTCTAGCTATTGTTGCTCTTCCAGATTACTTGAAATTGTACATCATTGCCATCAAATAGAGTGCTTCTTTCAACTTTTCTCCTGTCTTATGTTTAATACATTTCTGCTTATGTTAGAGGTTCTAGTTGAATTTAATGTTGAACTCTTGGTTTTGCTGTATACGAAGGAACTGGCTCTAAGAATCTGGGACCAATTAAAAATATAGATTATCATTTAATATTCATTATGAGTCATTCAAACGTCACTTGCTGAAGAACCAAATGATTACTATTCAATCTTATCATTCCCACTTATATGAGACTTTCAGCATCATCTTTCAGCTTTATCTTTCACTGGAATTTACAGACTGATTTTTAAAACCATTTACCAATATTGACAGTGGATTTTTTTTATTAATATAGACAATATAATGTCATGCCCCATTGTATATAAAAGTCCAAAATGTGCAAAGGCCTAGTTTGGCCTTAATTATGTAAGAAAAATTATGATAAATTTTACCTGAGCTAGCTTTTGAAGACTAGGTAATCATTTTATATATAAAAAGGAAAGATTGAGGCCTGTGATGGTTGGATTGAATAAAGTGTGCATATAAATATTTCACCACTTGATAGTGATTTGAAGAAATAAGTTAAAAAAAAATACTACAAGTGAATCATATAATTTAGATGGAACAGTAAATGAATTAGAACCAATAGGCATTTTTCTTCAACATGCTTTTAGGAAGATACTCAATGAACTTGTTAAAAATATGCATTTCCTGGATATTCTGACTTAGTATGGAATGGGTTTTAGAAAATATTGCACTAGGCAAACAAAATAAATAAACCATTTTTTTTTTGCATAGAATTGGTGAAGTTCAAAATGCATAATGTATGGTCCACAAGGGTCATGATTCTCTCAGTACTTAACATAGAAGCTGCCACATGGTAGGTTATTAATAACTAGTTGTGCTATAAATAAAACCTGCATAAATTATTTTCAAAATATTAATCAAGAAGTTGGATAAAATATGTATTAGAATGGGGAAATACTGGAGTCAAAAGGTAAAGCTATAATATACTAGGATGATATAAGTAGATGCCAACAAAAAAGGAAAGTTAAACCAAAGAATAAAGAATCTATGTCCCTGTTCTCAGTGATTTCTGATGATCATTACATTTTATATTATACATTGTACTGGACTTCAAAATGTTACCTGTGTATTTTTTATATTTTCCCAAGACACAGTGTAAATAAAGAAGAGAAAGCTTTAGAACAGTCAGCATTTTATTTGTAACTGTCAAAATTTCACTGTTTGAATGGCATGTTAAGATGTTAGCCTGAACACACGGTTCACTATCACTAATGTAAACCAATCACCCATGCTCCTTGTATTTTCTCTTCATGGAGCAACCTTCATTTATCCCTATTTCTACCAAATTAAATTGTATCTATTCTTCAAGAATGAACTGAACTTTTGCATTATCATTTAAATCGTATATTTCTCTATAGAAATAAAGCTCATCTCTAATGATAATAGTGCTTAGCAGTACTAGAAAAAAAAATAATCATAATATTTGTTCATGCCTGCTAAGGTAGACTTTACTTAACGTGGACTCTTGTGATAGGTACACCGGGAGACAACTATAGTGAAGTTTTGTATTAGGTAAGAAAAATCTTGCCTAACTTTGAACAGTAAGGAAAATGGCAAATCATAGCCAAATATCTGGGTGAGGGACTGTGAATGGATGGAAAACCAACAAGAGAAAACATGAGGGGTACATGGGGATATGAGAGATGAGAAACTCATGTTAAACTGATTTACCAGGATTCAGTTAAAATTGGACAATGCAGAGGTGAATGTGAAAGCCCAAATGTCATGGCCTACCTGAGAATATAGTTCAGAGGAACCCAAGAAGATTTTGGTCAAGGAGAGAATCTTTGTTACTAATACTTTCAAGTTATTACATTATAGTTTGTAATTTAATTGTGTACGTTAGTGTCATCTATATTATAGTCAAAAGTGTCTCCTATCTTATCATCTACCCATGATCTTTAAATTCAGTATTTTGTATAAAATCATCCTCAATTAATATTCATTCAATAAACGAATGATTAAAAAAGAAAAACATGACATTCTAATAACTCCTTAATCCTCTTCTATAGTTAAAAGAGGTAAAACCTTTGTGTGACAGATTGTTAACATGATGTTGACATTGAGATAAAGTTTACTTTTATAGGCATTTTCCTTTACCTCTTTCATTTTCAATTTTTGTTTTCAATAATTTTATGTAAACTAAATATTAGGTTAACTTTTTTTTTATTACTTTTGCTAGGGCATATGTACATGGCAATTGAAGATGTGTTTTTCAAGCAAACTCTGAGACATTCTGAAATTCAGTGACAGTTTTGAATGGAGGCTTTAAAGCACTGCTAGTTTTTTTAAATGTAATTAGTAGCCTATGTGGTAGCATTTACTAATTAGATGATTGACAGCAGATGGCAGCAATTGCAGTCAATCAAATTATGCAATAGCGTCATAGGTAAAATAATACCTTCAGTGCAGAAATGTCTGATATATATGTTCTCAATTTGATCAAGAAATTAATGAGAACATTTTATGCTATTGTTTGAGTCGCTACAAATGAACAATGCTTAGAAGCAATCTATATCTTTAACTGAGGTCATGGATACAGTAGGTGAAAGCAACTATGAATTGGCTCATCCAATTTTCTGTGGCTGATTAAGACATCCATTGCTAGAGAATCACGTAGACAGGTCACAACAAATCATACCAAGTGAATTGTTAAGCCAGGTAGCATTCTATTGTTCAGACATGGCCTGGGGCCAAGTTTACGTATCAACATGAAAAATGCTTATGATATGGTATATAAATAAAAATGCTCATGATATAGTATAATCTAGTCATAGCTGGATTGTCAGAGGTGTCATGTTCTCTTCAGCAATCTTTCATTAAGATCTATTTCCAGAAAATAATGGAGTCCATACTTACAATATGTTATGGTTTCTATGGAAGCTCATAGATATACACCATGATTATTCTGGTATGTGAAGGAAACCTAGTTTTAGATGAGAAGCTGAAACCCTCTGCTTGCCCCTCAGAAAATTACCTTTACAGACCATGTGGATATAAAAGCTTTATTGCCGATCCTGCTTGATAAAATTCTATCTTCAACAATGTACACTCAGCATTCTTAGAAATATTTCAGGTTTGGCTGAAGAGATGATTAATACATGTGTTATGAGGCTATCTGACCTCAAAGAGTACCCAGTGGCTCCTCTATTTTCATCAGTTATGTGTAGCCCTATTATTTCAATCTTTATTATTGCCAAAAATAGAGAGAAGTTTAAAGACATTGTAAAGGTAATTTCCCCACGGCCTTGAAAGTCATTTTTAGAACTCTGGATTTTACTCTGAGTTGCACGGGAAGCCACCAGAGCCTTCTGAGGAGGAGTGAGATAACTTTAAAGTAATCACTATAGTTACCATATCTCCAGCATACTGAAGGGGAAGCTTGGAGTAGGAGATCAGTTAGTATGATATTGTAAACATCCAGGCAAAACAGAAATTATGAAACGTGATTGAATTCTGGATTTGTTTTGAAGATAAAGCTAATAGAATATGCTACTCAACTGAATATGAGTTATGGGAAAAACAGAGAAAACCAAGGGGGTTTTGAGTTTTTAAGTTGCAAGGCTGAAAGCATGGGCTTTCCATGAATGCAGTAAGCAGGGCTGTGGAAGGAGCAGTCTTTGGATTGTTATGTGTTTTGTTTGGCTTGGCTGTTTATTAGTTTGTTTACTTTCTGGTGGGGGAAAAATGTTAACTTTGGAAATGTTAAGTTTAAGCTGACTTTGGGATCTACCTCCAGAGAGAAATGTAGGCAGTCTGATATTGTAGAAACAGGTTAGCTAACGTTTTCCTGTTTGGGAAAATAATTTGACTCATGTTTTGCCCTCTACTTCTGTTCTCTGAGCAGATGAGAATCATATGCTAGTGGTGTTACTAATGATAAAGTGATGATACACTGAAAATTGAAACCAAAACTGTAACACTTCAAAATGGACTACAGTAGGGCACACAAAACAGATAAATGCACTAAACCAAAACCAAAAGCTACATCACAGATTCTCTAATTTCAAACTCTTTTTAACATCAACGAGTTTCAGCCCCATATGTTGCAAGACAGGACCAAGAACATATTGAACTAACAAAACCTCTGTGTGAACTCATATGTTCCAAAGACAAGACCCTGTTACAGCAATTTCTTGGTTTGCAAAACCTGACTAATCCCTACTAAGACTATTTGAGAAATCAAAATTCTATTAGTATCCTTCCTTTACTCTCCATTTTGAGACATTTCACTGATTCTCAGGTGTACACTTTTTTGCAACAAATTAAAAAAACTTAAACTTTTTTTTTCTGTAAGTGTTTCAATGGTGGGTTTTAGAAAACATAGCTGTGGTCAAAAAAGTTATGATTGACAAACTGCCTTTTCACTGGGAAAACTATAACTACTTTAAAAAAGCCATAGTGTTATGCTTCTCCAATGGCAATGAGTATGGTAATTGGGCATTCCCGTTATAAAGACCCTGGAAGTTATGCTTTTTGAATTGTTAAGAGAAAATATTGTTCCTGTGGTGTATGAGTGTTTTAGTACTGGGTGGATATTGCATCTCCTTGGAAATTATTTTGTTTCTTTGCCTCTGAGCTATACAAGCTGCTTCTTTATCTGCAGATAAAGAAGATGTAAGGCTCCTGATTGCAAGCTGTCGTAATGAGTTACATCTTTTTGTGTTGGCTGATGTCAATTGAAGGCTAAGACAGTCTTGTGAGTCTGAAACTTTAGCTGAACTTAGACTTTTGGTGAGCATTCCAGCTAGGCAACAGGGAATTCATAGGGAAGCTCTTTGTTGTTGATAAAATTGTGGACAATATCATTGGTATTCAAAGCCAGGAAAATAGATGAGATTTAAGAGTGAAAGGAAATAAGTAAGCAAAGTAGTCCATGAGCTGAGGCTTGGAGCATTCCAAATTTAACAGTTTACATAGATGAGAAGAACCAAGAAAAGGCGATTGAAAAGAAACAACCAAAGGTAAGGAGCAGTAATTCTGCATACCAGAAGCCAAAATAAAGAGTATATTCAGATAAACAGTAATCAGTTTTGTCAAATGCTTCTAATGAGTCAAGGCAGCTGAGAATTGAGAACAGCATATTCAATTAAGTAAACAATACATGTATTAACCTTAACATGAGCACTTTCAGTGAACTTATAGGGCAAATACCTTATTGGAGAAGGTTCAAGTAAAAGGAGGTAGAGTGGAATTAAAATTTAAAGTGCAGACACCACTTTTTGTAAGGAGAAAGAGACATGAAGGTTTACTGGAGAATGAAGCAAGAACAAAAGGGAGTTTTTTTTTCTCTCTCTCTTTTTATAGTAGCACTATTTTTTTTCAAGCAAGACATAAAAGAGCCTATATGCATGCAATCTTGATGTTCTGCTGGAGAGGAAAAACAATCGTGAGGCATGAGGTAGAGAGGAAATTGAATGTTTTGGGTAGATGAGAAGGGGATGGGCACAAATGCAGGGACTCGCCTTAGAAAAAAAACAAGATGTATTTATCGATAGTTATATCTGCTAAGAAATGTTTGAGTAAAAGGTTGAATTGTTCTCTCACTTTAATTTCACACTGAGTTTCTGTTTATTTGTGCATTTAACAAATATTTAGGAACTTTTTTTAACTGCTGGGGCACAGCAGTAATCAAAACAGATCAAAAGCAGCCCCTACCTTCATGGGGTTTGCCTTTTAACAAAACTATTGCATTTGAAATAACGAATTGCAGAATAAGAACATTTCCTACAATATTCATCTAATATCATAAAAGAACATTTCAGTGTTGCCTTGGTTATCTTTGTTGAAATTTCAGTCTCAGTATTTGCTTGAAAAAGAAGCATGAAAGGAACAGTGTGAATAATGTTTCTTTTAAAAGAACCCCTTATTCAGCTGATAAAAATAATTGTGTCTGGCAATCACTGTTTCCAAAGAACTGATGAGATTGTGTCAGCAGAGGTTTGAGAAGGAACAGTGAACACTTCCAGATCTAGCATTAAGTCTTCCTGAGAACGGCCAGGCAAAATCAATATAAAGCCTCTATAGGTTTCACATCCTATGGAAAAATTAACTTTGTCAATGCTATACTCAGTTACATCTTTTTAACACCAAAATCCATTGCAATGACTAGACATAGCTTCTAACGAATGCTTTATATCAAAGCCAATTTTGCATCTATTATTTTAGATGTGATCAAGATAACCTTATTTAAAACTGCTACTTGATGTAGCAGCCACAATTTTCCACAGAAAGATTTTGTTCATTGCTTGTGCATGACTTGTACTTCTAAATCACCTCAGGGATCTAGGTAACCATTTAATTCCAGAGAAATACAGGCTAAAGCTATTTGTTGAAACAACTTGGTGTATAGGAAAAAAAAAAAGACTTCTTTCTACTTACAAAAGTAGAGCATTTTTTTTCCCTGAACTTTCCATTCCACCTTGTATCTTCTTCATTATTCTTTATTTTTATTTTGAGTATTTGCTAACCCATATCTAATTTCTTAATGTTTCTATGCATTAACTCATTTTGTCTGTGATTTTGTAGTTACCATGGTTGGATAACAAATAACTTATTAGACAGGCTCCATTAATAAGCTATTGAATCAGTTTCTTAGGAGAGGGTTTAAAGTATTTTGATAATTAGAATGCTCATTAAAGTTTAAAACCCAGGACCCTTGTTTCTGTAGTTGGTCCCATCGCTGAAGGAATGCTATTGGCTACTAGATAATTATAACACTTATTTTAAGTGATTTTTCCCCCTTATTTTGAGGGCTCTAGTTACTATTAAATGTTTTTGTGATGGTGGCTGCTGTTGTATGTTTTCTTTTAATCTCTTTACTGCCATTCTCAGCTGGAGGGGGTTGATTTTGCCATTCTTGGAAAATTTGGCAATCAATGTCTAGAGTCATTTCAGGTTGTCATATAAGGGTGAGTGCTAGTGCTTCTAGTCTGTAGAGGTCAGAGATGCTTCTAAACATCACATGATGCATGAGATAAGACACCACAAAAAAGAATCGCCTGGACAAAAATGTCAATACAACTGAGAGTGAGAAATCCTGCCCTAAGATAACTGACTAGAATTGATAAAAACTTCAGTATATTTAATTGTCTAAACAACTCGGAGCTCATGGAACCATGGAAATTATGAAGGGAATGAGACAGATTTCTTTTAGGATGTTGATCTTCCTTGGACTTCGTGCAACTTAACATACAGGACAATTAAAGCTTCTATAGAAGGTAGGGAAGAGTGAAACATGGTTCTAAAGAATGTAACAGATTAAAACTTGAATGCCAAAATGGCAGAAGGGAGTATAAACTTGAGACATTCTTCTCTATACTCTGGACATTGAGGACACAATTAAGTATAGAATTTTGTGTCCATGATAACTACAAAATAATCTTGTGATTAAAAAGAAACAATTACAGCAAAGTAACAAATTAATCTGAAATTTTTTCCACTCGACCAGACAATTAAAGCAAGAATGCCTGTCAATTTGTGTGAAATTTCATCCTTTATGGGACAATGTTTTTCACAATTAATAATGGACATCAGTGCCATCTGGGATTTTTCAGTAAAACAAAGTAAAAATACTATAAAGTACAGTAAAAAAGAACAGTGCTTTAGGTCATAGTAATGCACTAGTACAGCTTTATAAATCAATATTAAATGATATTCTAGAAAGCATACACAGAAGGGCAATTCCAGAACTATAGAGAATCTTGTGTCCATGGCACAGGAATTGTTGCTATAAAAAAATAAGTAAATAAACAAAAGCAAAAACTGAAAACACAGTAGAAATTGAGTAAATACCAAAAGACTAATTTCCTGTTTTGAATATGGAATCACTGTATTATCAATTAGCCCTTACATTAAGTGCTAAAATAATTTCCAATTTGACAGTAAGTAAAAAGCAAAACAGAAGAAGAAAAAAACCTTAGGTACTGGATGTCTTCTTCAAAGATTGTTTTTCTTCAAACATGTAATTTTGTGATTACAATATGAAAGATTGTTGTGAAGAATAATTTGCCAAAAAAAACCCTCCAAAAATGATAGCACAATAAAACCTTATCCCTCCCTTATATCCTGTTAATTTTCAGTTACTAGTTAATATGACATGACCACAATATGCCAGTTGTATGTTTCTTGGTATAGAGGATAAAAAATATAAAACATATTTTTTTGTGGAAACTAAATATCATTGAGTGAGAAAAATATTTTGATATTTCACCTAATTTTCATTGGATAAGAAATACACTTTGACTGGAAGAAACATCAAATGGGTGACAAGGTTGGTTATGGATGACTGTAATGTATATCAGAGGATTTCTCTGGGGAGGTGATATATGATACATTGCTTTATTTTCCACACATACATACAAATACAATGAACAATTTACCTGCTAAAAAATAATGTTTTCAAAGACAATAATATTCTCTCATGTTAATATTCAACAAATATAACAGTGTCAAATATTTAATATATAGGTTTATTCAAATAATCAATGGATCAAATTGAATATATATTTTGACACAATTTTGAACTTGCTTTGGAAAAATTTTTTCATTTTTAAATTCCTCAAAAAACCTTAAATTTTCTCAAAATTCATACCAATATGTGCATCTTTCATATACGTGTGTGTGTGTGTGTGTGTGTGTGTGTTGATGGACGTTTAAAAGTATTGTTTAGTTATTTGTGAATTCAACTACTTTACATGTTCATTCAGAATTTGTATGTTATACAGCTAAATGTATTTTACATCAATGGCTGATATTTCTTGATTTTTTTATGCTACATTATGCAATAAGAATATTAAAATATAGTTACCTATATTACACCTCTTTCTTATAACTTGTTTAACTATGTACAAAATGTTATAATTACTTTGCAGTCGTTTGAACTACCTAATTTTATTTTGTGACATTTTTCAGACATGAAAGAATAATTTAGCATTACTTTTTTTTTAAAATTTTTTTTTATTCCATTTTAGGTTTTGGGGTACATGTGAAGAACATACAAGATTGTTGCATAGGTAGACACATGGCAGTGTGATTTGCTGCCTTCCTCTCCATCACCTATATCTGGCATTTCTCCCCATGCTATCTCTCCCCAACTCCCCACCCCCCACTGTCCCTCCCTTATTTCCCCCCAACAGACCCCAGTGTGTGACGCTCCCCTCCCTGTGTCCATGTATTCTCATGTTCTTCGAAACCAACAAGAACGAAGGCACAACATGCCAGAATCTCTGGGTCACATTTAAAGCAGTGTCTAGAGGAAAATATATAGCAATAAATGCCCACATGAAAAGCAAGGAAAGATCTAAAATCGACAACCTATTATCAAAATTGAAAGAGCTAGAGGAGCAAGATAAACAAAACTCAAAACCTAGCAAAAGACAAGAAATAACTAAGATCAGAGCAGAACTGAAGGAGATAGAGACACAAAAAACTCTTCAACAAATCAATAAATCCAGGAGCTGGTTTTTTGAAAAGATCAACAAAATAGACCACTAACCAGATTAATAAAAAGGAAAAGAGAGAATAATCAAATAGATGCAATAAAAAATGATAAAGGAGATATCACCACAGACTCCACAGATATACACACCATCATCAGAGATTATTACAAACAACTCTATGCACATAAACTAGTAAAACTGGAAGAAATGGATAAATTCCTGCACACTTGCATCCTCCCAAGCCTAAATCAGG
Source organism: Plecturocebus donacophilus (assembly GCA_004027715.1). Classification (NCBI taxonomy): domain Eukaryota; kingdom Metazoa; phylum Chordata; class Mammalia; order Primates; family Pitheciidae; genus Plecturocebus; species Plecturocebus donacophilus. Next base: position 63,854 of record PVKP010001676.1, read on the forward strand.
AAGAAGCTGAAACCCTGAATAGACCAATAACAAGGGCTGAAGTTGAGGCAGCAATTAAAAGCCTACCACCCAAAACAAGCCCAGGTCCACATGGGTTCACAGCCAAATTCTACCAGACACACAAAGAGGAGCTGGTACCATTCCTTCTGAAACTATTTCAAACAATCCAAAAAGAGGGAATCCTTCCCAAATCATTTTATGAGACCAACATCATCCTGTTGGAAAAAAACAAAAAAACAAAACCTGGCAGAGACTCAGCAAGAAAAGAAAACTTCAGGCCAATATCCATGATGAACATACATGCAAAAACCTTCAATAAAATACTGGCAAACCGATTGCAACAGCACATCAAAAAGCTTATCCACCATGATCAAGTAGGCTTCATTCCGGGTATGCAAGTCTGGTTCAACATATGCAAGTCTATAAATGTAATTCACCACATAAACAGAACCAAAGACAAAAACCACATGATTATCTCAATTGATGCAGAGAAGGCCTTTGACAAAATTCAACAGCCCTTTATGCTAAGAACCTTCAATAAAATAGGTATTGAGGGAATGTATCTCAAAATAATAAAAGCTATTTATGACAAACCAACAGCCAATATCATACAGGATGGGCAAAAACTGGAAGCATTCCCTTTGAAATCTGGCACTAGTCAAGGATGCCCTCTCTCACTACTCCTATTCAATATAGTACTGGAAGTTCCAGCCAGAGCAATCAGGCCAAAAAAAGAAATAAAGGGTATTCAAATAGGAAAGGAGGAAGTCAAATTGGCTCTATTTGCAGACGACATGATTGTATATCTAGAAGACCCCATCATCTCAGCCCAAAATCTCCTTAAACTGATAAGCAACTTCAGC
>PVKP010001676.1:64816-139905 GCA_004027715.1 Plecturocebus donacophilus
GCATTCCTATACACCAATAACAGACTTAAAGAGAGCCAAATCAAGAACAAACTGCCATTCACAATTGCTACAAAGAGAATACAATACCTAGGAGTACAACTAACAAGGAACGTAAAGGACCTCTTCAAGGAGAACTACAAACCACTGCTCAATGAAATAAGAGAGGACACAAATAGATGGAGAAACATTCCATGTTCATAGTTAGGAAGAATCAATCTCGTGAAAATGGCCATACTGCCCAAAGTAATTTACAGATTGAACACTATCCCCATCAAGCTACCAATGACCTTCTTCACAGAACTGGAAAAAAACCACCTTAAACTTCATAGGGAACCAAAAGAGAGCCCACATAGCCAAGTTGATTCTAAGCAAAAAGAACAAAGCGGGAGGCATCACACTACTGGACTTTAAACTATACTAAAAGGCTACAGTAATCAAAACAGCATGGTACTGGTGCCAAAACAGAGATATATAGCATTACTTACTACCAATCATGATAACAATTGAGAGTTCAAAGGAAAATTAGAGTTTTGTGAAATTTGTATCTGAAATTATAAACTTGATAACTTCTTAAGAGTTCAAAAATTTTCCAGTGAGATCAATGGTGATATGAATTAATGTGAATTTTTTATATTGCATAATGGGATGTCTCAACAGTTGAAAGATCTCATTGAATAACTCATTTAATTATTATTTTCTAAGAGCTCAATGCATAACATTATAGAACCATGCAAAGAATGTCATTAACATTGCATCATGGTCTTTATTGCAACTTAGATTTCAATACAGTATCAAAGCAGAATATCCAGAATTATATGAAAAGATCACTGAAATATTCTTCCTTTTTGAACTGCATCTTGTGAGACTAAATATTTCTCATATCCTTTAATCAAGATATTATATAACAACAGACTGATATAGTAGCTGATACAAGAATCCAACTATCATCTAATAAGCCAGATAAAAATATTTGCAAAAATGTGAAACAATGCCCCTCATATTATTAAATTTTTTTGGAAAGTACAGTTATTTTCCATAAACCCATTATTTGTGGTAACATGTAATAAGCTTATCATTATTTTAAATTATTTATCTAATAAATGTTTTTTAAATTTCTTAATTTTAAATTCTAATACAAGGAACATACCTATATCTATATCTATATGTATATGCCTGTATCTACATCATCCACATAAACACAAATTCTTTTGTATTCTTGAAGATTTTTAAGAAGGTAAAGAGTTTCTAAGTTAAAAAGTTTGAAAATTGCTCTATTAAAAGTGTCTGTAGGGAACTATATAATACTCATATAAGAGTTCCTGGCCAGCTACTGGACACTGGTGGAATAGGGCATCTCACCATAGGATATATTATAACCACATAGGCAGAACTGCCTAATATGCATGAATTTAGAAAGTTGGGTAGGCTCACATAAATCTATTGGAAGATGCATATATGTGAGGTCAGGCACGATTAAGGCCAAATGGCACATGTAAGCTGTGTACGTTAAAACTCTAACCACCACATTATCACTTTTGCATCGATGCCTCTCTTTCAGTTCATACGTCTTAACAGATGGATGGGTCTCTTATGCTTAGCTAATGGAAGAGATAAACTGATGAGTTTGATTCTCAAATGAGTCGAATAGGTATGTGCATGAAAGCCAAAAATTGACTTTGATTAAATGGTAGCCCTACTGTAGGGTTGCTCTGCAGTTTAGAAAAAAACAACCCTCTTCTTGGGTCAGGCTTCAACAGTTGCACATGATCATCTACTGGGTGTGGAAAGGGAAGTGGCCTAGTTAAATATATATATATATATATATATTCATGGGGGGTGGCAAACAATTTGGTTAGCTAGTTAGAGGCCATAAAGGAGAAAGATTTGAGGCCTGTGAAAGAAGCTTGTAAATGCATCAATGGGAGTGAGAGTAAGATGTGAAGATCTTGTACTGCATGTTAATACTTATCAAAGATCATTCATCCTGAATGAGGTATCAGACAATCAAGTAGTAATACATACTTTTTTTTTCTTTTTTTGAGATGAAGTCTCACTGTGTTGTCCAGGCTGGAGTGCAGTGGCAAGATCTTGGCTCACTGGAACCTCCGCTGCCAGGTTCAAGAGATTTGACTGCCTCAGCCTCTTGGGTACCTGAGATTTCAGGCATGTGCTACCACACCTAACTAATTTTTGTATTCCTAGTAGAGATGGGGTTTCACCCTGTTGACCACCCTGGTCTTGAACTCCAGAACTCAGGTGAACTGCCTGCCTAAGCCTCTCAAAGGGCTGAGATTACAGGTGCAAGCCACCACACCTGGCCTGTACTTGTTTTTAAATTTTTATTTTTTGACATTAGCCTTTTTCATAAGCCATCTCCATTCTGGTATAATGAGCATGAACTGAGGTGTCATGTAGGTAGGGGAAAAGGCAAGACAGGTGCAGGCTATTAAGTACTCTATTCACCATGGCCTAACTACTGCAGCTGCTGACAGTACCATTGTCAGTAATAGAGACCAACACTGAGTCCTTGATCAGGCATCACTTCTCTTGAAGACAACCAGTAGTTGGTGGAAAGTTTATTTTAGTAAACCACTTCTACCTTGGAAGCTGTGGATATTCATCTTGACTGGAATTTGCATACATTGTGGTTATGGGTGTGTCTTCTTAGCCAGCACTACTACTCAAAGGACTACAGTATTTGATTTCCTGACAAATATACCAAATCACAGTATTTCAGGATAAGGGATCATATCTATCAAAGAAGATGGAGCAATGGGCTCATAACCATGACATTCATAACCCAGCCTAATATAGCATTTCAGTAGCCTTTGAAGGCACAGCTAAGATGGCAGCTTTGAAAATATTTCCTGCCAAGATGGACTACTATGCTAATCTGTTCTCATGATGCTATGAAGAAATACCCAAGAGTGGGTAATTTATAAAGAAAAGAGGTTTAATTGACTCAATTCCACATGGCTGGGAAGGCCTCAGTAAACTTACAATCATGGCAGAAGGCAAAGGGGTAAAAGACACCTTCTTCACAGGGCAACAGGAAGAAGAGATGTCAACCAAAGGGGGAAAAGCCCCTTATAAAACCATCAGTTCTTTTGAGAACAATATTATGATACTCAGAGAACACTGATACACAGACCTTTGGACAACTAAACCTTTCTTTAGATTCCAATATATTCTTGCTTCTACAGGTGGAGTTTTAACTTGGAAACTCAGGTGAAATTTAGTTTCCAAACCTTGTGATTCTTATAGTAATTGGATACTTTAGATAAATGATAGGGTTGAATGTCAGGGAAAATGAAGGTAGGAAATAATGTTCAGTTGACGTATAATCAAAGGAAAGGCCTTGACAATATGTCAAAGAAATAAAAGAGTTTACACATATGTTCCAAATTTAAGTAAAAGTTTTAGGCATATATTAATCACTTATGATTTTCTTTTTTAAAAAATTGTATTTAACTAACCAAATATTTAGATTAGCTAAAGATATGTTGAGGGGACAGGTAAGATGGCTTTTAAACCATTTTAATTTTATACTAATATAACAGGAAAGTGAATGTGATTTTAGTTTTGTGACTTTTGTAGAAGCCCCGAATTGGAGAAAATTGATAAGAAACATCACTTTACAAAAAGCTGCTAGAACAATGCATGCCAAATTTTCTAAATGATAGCTGCACTACCCCGCATTACACTTCCAACTCATAAAAGACCAGGACTTCAAAAAGAGAATTAGAGTCATCAAAATACAGAGCTTTCAACTAAGTGGGATATGCTTTCATGAAGTAGGGACTGGGGATGAGAAGCACCCATAGAGAATGAGGACAAAAAAGGGTCATTGTCATCTCACCTCTAGGTTTGATGCTTTCTACTCTGCAGAGTTCTATCAGCCCACTGTAGTATATTCAAAAGGTTCACAGGAGGACCTGACATTTGCCTCCTAGAGCAATGCTACCCAAAGGGTGGTCCCTGAACTGCTTAAATAGTAGAGACACTGAACGTAAATATTGGCAATTTGAGAATGTCTGTTGTGTCTAATTGTAATAAGAAATCAGGATTATATTAATACATTTTGGTTTCTTTTCATCTTTCTAGTAATTTATGTTCATTGCATTTTACATAAATATAGTTTGTAATTCTTGAAATTTAATACAAGAGAAAATAATTTAGTTATTTCCTCCATGTAGAATTTGAAAAACACTGCCCCATTGTGTGGGGGCAGCTGATACCTGCCTTTCCTCTGTAATGCTGGACACTGGCTCAAGCCAAAAGCAAAGGAAAGAGAGAAGGCAGCAGATTAACAGATAGCCTTTGGGTTTTTCCTGAAGGAAGCAAAAGTGTTAGGGGTTAAGCCATAAAAGTGTCCTGACAAACAGGATGATGGCCTGTCAGGTGAGAGGACCCCAGTACCAAACTGTGTGGAGGCCACTGCAACAAAATCTTTGGAGGGGGTTGATCACAAAGAGACAGCAACAGAAGGTATCACTGTTTTCAGAGGACTATGCAGTGCACAGATAATGATTTTAAACAAAAGATGCTTAAATTTGAATCTCTTCATAAATAATATTTGCTTGGGTGACCACCAACATTTTCTTGATGATTGTTTCTTTGATTTGCATGAGCAAAAAATTGTTTAGACAGAAAAATGCTTGAAAAAGCACAGGGTACTTAAAGTATTTGTGGCATATTTCCTAGTAAATGCTTAATTATTATCCAAATATGTTTAGAATTCACTTGCGCAAGGCAAAATGTTATTAGGGAATTTCACAGACACAGCATTCCCTATGTAGCTGATATACTAGAGACATAAATAAATGTCATATACTAAATTACAGGACAAATCATTTATTATATTTGGAATTCTGTATTGTATTCTCTCTTCACTCATATTTTCTCTTATAAATTTAGACATATTTAAACTCAACATAGAAGTAATAGAGGAATCAGATTTGTTGCAGTGAACATGAGTGTGGGAATGTGGCTTGGACATATATTCTACTACTTGGCACAAAGTCTAGATCACACAAACTATCTGAAAAGGGAAAGGGGTTTGAAATGAAGGAGAGAAAATAATGTGGATGACTTCCAGGTTTTTGGCTTGTTAGCTCTTCGGAGACTCAGCAAAATTTTGTCATTTTGTTTTAATACAAGCAGAATATTAATATAGTAAACTATGTATGTTTAAGAGTTTAGAGGATAGCTCCTTTGATTAGAAGCCAAGTCTATTTCCCTTTCTTTGAACTTCTTTAGAGTTATGTTATAATTCTGTATTCCAAGTTAATTGATACTATGCCCAGATTGAGTTTAAATGATAACCCTGCTCTTTTTTAAACTTCTCATTTCTGAGGGAATTAATTGGAAAATATATTGATGCCTTCTTCTAACCTAATTGATCTCAAGATTCCAAGACTTGGACAATAATTTTTAGTGATATTAACCAATTATTTCTCAAACAACTTTGGCGACACACTTCTGCAATGATTAACTATAGTTTACCATGAAATAACATTCCTTACAACCATAACATGTCTTCCAAAACCATCAACTGATCACTGCCAAGTTAAAAAAATAATAATAAAAATAAGCAGGTGGTAGACTCAAACACTGAAAAATTACCACATGAGAATGCACTGTGCAAATCATAACCAACTACATAATCTTTCAAGGGCATTTTTCTATCCTGGCATTCTGATATGTAAATTTATAGATAAGAGAAAAAAAATCTGACTGCCTGTGAGATGCTTTTGAGACATTTAGTATATAAATTATAATGGCTTACATTTTGTTTTGAGTCAACCATTTATATGTTTTATACGTCTGTTCTAGTCAGTTTATCCCTTGGATTTCACTTATTGTTTGTAAAATGAGTTTAAAGTACTAGAGAAATTATTTTAAGTTGCCTTCCCTTAGCCATTTCTGTGATTACTAAGTAAACAGAAAGAGGAAATTCTGTCAGTTAAAGCTCCAGGATTTCTCTTTTGTGAGAACTGCAGCAGGTCTTCATTTACCTGTCGCATATATGTATTGGTCTTGGAGGTATGATTCCTTTGAAAGATAATTCTGACTAAAAATTCCTGTATTAGTAGTTAATGAAAGCATCTTATTATGCTAAATAGGATTCCAGACTGAAAGGCATAAGACTGATATTACATCGTTTTATTCTATGTTGATTTAATTGTATAAAATTAGTTTATGTAGGTCAAAGGTGGTAAACTCATATGATTCTAATGTACAATAGCACTACTTTTACAATAGTTAGGTTTTACCCTCCCAACTCCAAAAGATGTCAGTCATTATTCTGCTTTAATATAAATTGATAAAATATATGTATGAAAGACTTTATCAACTAAGGCTTATTTCTATCATTTTTGTGTTGACCTTAGTAAAGGATAAAAAGGAAATGTGAAGAGGAGGGGAATGTAAATGTTTTCTAGACTATCCTATTGAAGTTTGAAATTGTATGTAATATAATTTTATAAAAAATAATACAATGATAATTTTGAACTTTATCCACAGAGGTAGCTGTTAGACCTTGATGACATTATAAAAATGTTATAGCAGAAAATGTGCAGGATTCTGAATGAATCATTTATAAAAGACATTTGTAATTCTCTTCCATACTTCTTTATTATTTTTCAATTAATTATATATTTTATTTATTCATTTATTTATTTTTGAGACAGAGTCTCTTGCTCTGCTGCCCAGACTGGAGTGCCGTGGCAGGATTTTGGCTCACTGCAAACTCCACCTCCCTTGTTCAAGAGATTCTCCGTCCTCAGCCTCCCAAGTAACTGGGGTTACAGGCATGCACCACCATACTCAGCTCATTTTTGTATTTTTGGTAGAGACAGGGTTTCACCACATTGGCCAGGCTGGTCTTGAACTCCTGACCTCAGGCGATATGCCCGCCTCGGCCTCCCAAAATGCTGAAATTACAGGCTTGAGCCACCGTGCCTGGCCCCATGTTTCTTCCTTAAACTCAATTGACTGAATTTGACCTAGATGTAGAAGAAAAAAATTAATCTATAAATATTCTTATTTCAGTTTTGAAAACTACTGAATTGCCATTATTGAAATCTTTTATGAGATTTCCTGGATAAAATCTGGCACATTCCTGGAAGGAATAGGCAATCTATACCAGAAACATCTAGCAGCAGGGATCATATTAAAATAAAATTACAATAGAAATCATAAATAGAAAATAGATAGGAGGACACCAAAAACGGTAATGTAAAAAGGGATATGGGAAAGGCTGGTATCATAGAAACTGAGAAGCGATTCTCAGTGAATAGGCCAGTTTGGAAGGAGTCCCTTAAGAGTCAAATAACACTCTGCCTTCTGACATTGCTGCTGTCTATATTAGTAGTATTTTCCTGTGTGTTGGGGCATTATTTCTAGCAAAAACAATTTTCCTCTTCCCAAGCCATAGCTATAATTCATTTTCATATTAAGGTGAGCTATTCATGAAAAATTACCAGCTGGAGTTAAATATTTCTCAATCCAGGACAAAGCTAATAGAAAAGTAAAGTTGAACGGTATTTGCAATAGTGATGAAATTAATGAGATTCTGTTGTCCTTTATCATGCTACTTGTAAAGGTACAGCTTAAGCCTTAAGAACATGTTGTCTCTAGATCCCAGTTCAATAAGTCTCTGAGATTCTTTATTCTTCCTTACCCTGGCAGAGACACATCCTATCTTTAACCTGCTGCCTATCCCCTACCCACCCAACTCGTCTGTAATGCTTGCTGTAAGTGCTCACACTGCTACTGTTATAGCAGACAGTTGGCCTGTGTTAATACTGGCCATTCCACATCCACCAAAACAAGAAGGCTGTTCTCACATCAAAGATTATAAGAATTTAATAATGTTCCCCTAAAGCGAGCCTGATTCTTTGCTTACAATGATTGTTTTTGTTGTTGTAATTTTGGACCTGGAGTAAATTCCACACTAGGATGTCTAATAGCACACAGTATCATTTCTGTCACATAGACCTATGGCCTTACAATAGAGCACAGGAACACATATTGTCTGGACCCTGGCTATTTCTCTAACCTCATTTTCTACCTCTTTCATCTATGTTCTTTTTCTTCAAGCTATAACTGGCCTCCTGGCTCTTTCTTAGAAGGAATTCTTTTTCCTTATGTGTGCTCCCTCCAGTTATCACAAGGCTCACTCTTAATTCATTATCTCTCTTGAATTGCCATCTAATCAGTATCTTCTCCTGCATCACCCTATATAAATTAAAAATCTGACATGACACTTCATGTCTTGTTAACTCATGTTACTCGACAGCACTTAAAATTATGTCACAAAATATGTATTTATTTTATTTTTAAATTATCTACTCATCTCCAATAGAGAGAAAACTCTAAAAGGGCAGAAACATCATTTGTTTACAACTTCATAGCTGCATCACCTGGTGCAGTGCAGTGACTGGGATACCGCAGGGCTCAACACCCAGGGGAGCATCAATAAATAGCCATCTTGAGACATATCTCAATGTTGGAGTAAGACTTGTCCAGAGATATATTCCCACAATGGTTACTGGCAATTTTTTTAAAAATAAAAGCGTCTATCCCTAAATACTTCACAAATCATGCCAAATAAAATCATATTTGTATTTCTGAATACTCTGACATATAACATGTACATTAAACTCATAACTGTATTGACGGCAACATCATTTGTAACCTGCCAAATTTTCTACATTCAAGTTTTGAAAAGATATAGAAGGTTACTCAAAGTTTTGATTTAAGTTGTTTGTTTGGAAAATAATTTGCTTTCTTCTTCAAAAAAAACTTGATCAAAACCAGTTTTTTTCTGTCATGTTCTGGAACTTCATGATGCTCAAAATATTTGCTTTTGTGGTGAAAAACAACATGAGCTGTCACTAAGGTTACTTCTGATATCATTTTTTGTAGGTGATCTAAAGAAATAAAGATGAGTAAAATAAATCTATAAAATAAATTCTTGGTGAAAAGACAAGGTTTTAATTCCTCACATGCAAAAATATTTTTCAAGATGCCTTTGTCTTGGAAACATTTCTATTTGCTGCTACAACTTTCCTAGTAGAAACAGTTTTATCTAAGTTAGAAGAAGCCTGACATCTGAACTTTCATACAAATTTGGATTTGTCTCAGGGGATTCAAGGTATTTCAGATTTAAAATTTTACTCCAATATACTTGAGAATGATATTTATAATACCTATTTAGAAGAATCTTTATCATTTATCTGTATCATTTAAATGCATCTGTATCATTTAAATGCATTGTATTGCATTGTTATCAAAATAAACATAAGAAAAGAATAGAGGCAAAGGCCCCCTTGAGGCCAGAGTATGAAGCTCAGATAAATATCTATATCCCAGTGGAAATGTTCTGAATGCAATCTCCTCTTTCCCTCATTCAGCTATGATGACCTATCATCTATATCAGGTGACAGCGTTCCAATGTAATCACTTGAAGATTGATTAATCATTTAAGGTTCTGCAGTTAAAAGGAAAACATTTACTAAAAGTAATATAGAGCTAGATGATATTTTGGGACCTTGACCTGCCTTTTGAGTTTAAGAAATGATGCTGTCATATTTCTGTAAGAGATAGCATCTGGTATGCAAGATAAAATGTTGTTTCCCTAATATGTCCCAACCCCAAAGAACTAGCTGATGAGAAGCCTGGATGTTTGTATGACAAGCTTAGGTATTTGCTTGCCGCTGTGAAAATTAAATTGTCATTGTGCCAAGGATATGCAGAGAATATCCATTAGCAATTGATGTCAGTATGTATATGTAGAATTTGAATGGGCTCTTTGTACAAATCAAAACTGGTTATGTGAAAAGAAGTAGAGATCAATTATACACTTGAAACCTGAATTCTTAAAATAAATATCAAGGCAAAACAGTGAAAGAAAAGATATTTTAGTTCTTAAGTTCTTAGCTATTTGCACCTTTGAAGCTCTGATGCACCAATTTTTTTTACTTATAAGAAAAACAATTATATTATTCACAAAGAAGTTGTAATAAATAACAAAGATTTTAATATGTGAAAATGCTCTGAATTGTTGAGCTGCTGACAATATAATGTAAGTCTACATAACAGCAATTGTTTTGAAGAACTGATCATAACATGAGGTTGAATTCAATGCATTCCATATAAGATTTCTTGTTAGCACATGTCATTGGAAATACACATGTATATCTGGACCATAATATTTGTTAATTATCACTTCTAGATTCCTATGTTCACAATAATGACAGGCTGTTTTCACCTGTTTCCTCTTTTGAATCTGTTTATAAAAAAGTAACATCTTTCATGTCTATACATGATGGAGATAGTGGAGATGGAAAAAGACAGGATTACTGCTAACATAACCAAATGCTTAATGGTGAGAGACATAAAGTGACAGGCTAGAAAATGTTTGTGTAAGTTTCTTGAATAATTTTTCAAAAGGCTAATTTTTAAAAATTGCATTTTTATGTTATTGAAGGGTGATATATTAGTTCGTTCACACTTTTACAAAGAAATACCTGGAACTGGGTAACTTATAAAGAAAAGAGATTTAATTGGCTAACAGTTCCGTAGAAGAGGCCTCAGGAAACTTATATCATGAAGGTGAAGGGGAAGTAAGCATGTCTTACATGGCTGGAGAAGGAGGAAGAGAGAGAAAGGGGAGGTGCTACACACTTAAACAATCAGAACTCCTGAGAACTCACCCACTATCATGAGAACAGGAATGGGATAGTCTACTGTCATGATCCAATCACCTCCCACCAGGTCCTCTTCCCACATTGAGGATTAAAATTTGATATGAGATTTGGGTGCAGACACACACTCAAACTATATCAAGTGATGTACTGTACTGTCGATTGTTAAAGGAATGGAGAAAATGAAAAAAAAATGATTTGGAAATGATCATGTGCCAGATAGTATTAAGGCACATAAGATATCTAAGTGTATTCTTTCATTTGTCCTTCACAACCACCCTATTAGCCCTACAATTATATTTTTTTTTCACAAAAGAGAAAACAGAACTATCTTCAACATTTATTTTAGTATGTGATAGAATACTGATTTAAACTCAATGTATTTTAATCATTAAATCTCAGCTCTTTCCAATGTATTGTCATGGATACCAGATTAGGCTATGTATGTGTGTGTATGGTGTATGTGTCAGTATGCAAACACATATATGTGTGTGTATATATATATAGGCACTCAATTTTTTTATTTTTATTTTATTCCAACTTAATTAAAATATTAGAATTTATCATAATTTGCTTAAAGTTTATCATAACTATCACATATATACCAAAATATCTAGTGTATTAGAGTCCAGAAAAAAGGTATGACTTATTATTTTTTATCTTCAAAGCATTTGTCATGTCTTTTAATAGGCATAGTTAAATAATGAGGAAACAGTATGTACATGTAGACCTTTGTAAGTTTAAATGTTAAACTTCTGGGACTGGGAAAAGAATGGTACAAATACTGGGGAAGAAGGAACTGTGGTTTGTGAAAGAAAGTCAGCAAAGCAATGTGACAAAAACAAAGAAGAGGCTGCAGAATTGTAAGAAATATTGTATTATTATCCAAGTCACAAAGAATAAAAAAATTACAATACATATCAAGATCCTAAATTATCTTCACCTTGAGATGTGAATGTGGTGGAATCAGTTTATGAAGAGCTATAAGCAATGATGTGACAGTGAATATTTAAGAAGTAGTTCACCAGAAAGTGGGCAGAAAGCTCAGTTTCGTACCATTTGTTAATTTCTGTGGTGTTAATTTCCTCAGCATGACCAATTTTGAGTTCCCACTTTTATGTCACCAAATAGGAAAATGGGAAAAAATGTCAAAGTTATTTCTGTGATTCAGTTAGGTCTAGCCCAGCACATCACTAGCTAAGTAAAATGCAAATTATAGGTGCTAAATTCAGTAAGTGTTGGCCCATAATTAAGAGAGTTCCATTAACAGTGCTTATAAAATGACTCATGAATAGTCTAAAGACAGACAGGTTGGCCTTAAGGTTATTACAATTTCAGAAGTTGGTCAGGACCAAGATGGAAGCCCTGGAACTAAAGACTAGATAGCAATGAATATTTTTTCCAAATGTTTTGTAAATCAACATCTAAAATTTCACCTCCAAGTAAGGAACTTGGAGAAATTAAATAGATATTTCTGACTGTGTTATCAAATATGTAGTTTTCATTAAATGAAGTATCTGACCATTTTTGAATTTTTAATGGAATTACAATGTTTAATCAATATTAAACCTTTTTTAAAATTAGACAGATCTGGCATTTATTTAATTTTCTTCAGTTACTTGAGGTTTTGAAGATATGACTTAATGAGTAAAAAATTATTTCTGTGAAACAAAAATATTTCATGTCTTAATTTTCTAATTGTTTTTAAATCTGTGGCTGGTGGCACCTCTGCTTGGGTTTTGCTTGCACCCACTGGGCTTGTTCCACACACTTGGTCCAGCAGGCTGTGGTTGGCTCCTGCTACTGGTCTGGATCCCATGCCAGCTAACAGCGAGCCAGGTGCAGAGTGGTGAGGAGTTATGAGCAAGGAAGCATGGGGTCCGGCCACTGCAGGTGTGCTAGCTTTGGTTGGGTAGGCAGCTCCAGGGGTGCCAGCACGGGCATCAATTTCATGCAAGGCTGCACTGGACCAGACATACCACAAGCCCCTTCTGCTACAAACACCAGCATCTGAATAAGGGAAACATAATGGTGCCCAAAATTGCAAAGACTCCAGGAACTGTGGAGCCCCAAAGGTGGTCTTTCAGAATGTCACAGCCCTGGCATGGGGAACCCCAATGTCTGGATGCCCAGTAGAGCTGCAGCCCTTCTCTCCTTCTTGTTGCCCACAACATGCTGAGCAGGGGGCATGTTTCTGCCCTGTTTGTGTTACAGCTCTTTCAGTCTTGCCATTTGGCAAGTCCTGAGTTTTTGTCCAATGTCCAGGAATAATGAGGTATGTGGACAACTGGAGGTGAGCAAGACGGAGAGGAGCTTCACTGAGTGACAGAACAGCTCTCAAGAGACCCATAGTGGGTAGCTCCTTTCCACAGTCAGGCCATCCTGACAAGTAGCCAGCTCTCAGAAGATAGGAGACTTGTGGTGGGTTAGCTCCTTCCTCCAGCTGCTAGTCTTGACATTGTCCAAGTTTGGCTGAGTTTACGGGCTCAGAAAGGAGGGAAGGGCATGCTTATTGGTCCATGAGCAGCCATGGGTAGGCTGGGAAAAGCACTGTAAGTTCTTACCCCAGGCATGGACTCCATCCAGAAATGGTAGCCCAGCCTGCCATTAGGCTTCATGCCATCCCTGGTTGAAAGGTGGGGTTTCACCTGGAACCTGCTCCTTTCTGCTCAGGAACCTGTCTGCCTTCTGCCACAGTCAACATGCTATCCAGGCACCCAGGCTGTTTGTTCCAAGGGGTGCCTGCAGGCCCATGCCAAGTCACCCTCAGCCACCCCACCCTGGTCTTCCTATCATACTTGTTGGCGCCCAAAGTCTGAAGGAGGATGAGGCATCTGGGGGGTGCCATGTTGGTGCTTCCCTGAGCACATGCATACACAGCCAGGGCCCCATGTGCCTGGGCTCAGCCATAACTTTGCTTTGAAATCAGAGTGGGCGCTGGGAACAGGAAGAGGCCAGGGAACAGGAGCAGGTACTTTCAAACCTGCAACAAGGGCAAAGGGCTTTCTGGGCCTCTGAAACTGCAGTGATGCTGGGGTCTGGAGCTGCAGCCCAGTGGCTGCTGCTGTGCCCAGGAGCATGGGGCTCCTGCCCTGCCAACTTGGTAGGGGGAAGGACTCTTGCCTCTTCCCAGCTCCCTATGACTCTGCAGAACATGCAACCCTGGCTGTGCCTTCCCCACTGCAGCTGGCATATTCGCAGTGGCTGCTCCAGACTGGCCACTGCTGCCATCAGTATTTGTGTGTTTAAACATACCTAAGCATAAGACAAGTAGAGTAAAATATGGTATCAGTGATTTTACAAAATGGAACATCTGTCTGGAGCACTTACCATGAATGAAATTTGCAAGAATGAAAACTGCTCTTGGTGACTGAGTGGTGAGTGAATACAAAGGCCTAAGGCACTACTGTATACTTCTATAGACTTTGTAAGCAGTATACACTTAAGGCTACAATTAAATTTATATAAAAATTAAGTAATTGCTTTATAATGTTACAATGGGTATGATAGTATGCCAAATAAGTTTTTTGGTTCCACTATATCATTGGGACTATTGTTATATACGTAGTCCATCATCAACTGAAACATCATTCTGTCACATATGACTGTAATTTTTAAATCCTATTATTTATATAACACAAAATTATATATAGCAATAAAAATCATACCATTCTTAACAAATGTTCTATTTATAACTAATTTTAAGATTTAATTGCAGTGCAAATTACTACATTGATCCTCTGTCCATCTTTTATTAAGATATGTGATTAAATAGTTAATAAAACATTTATAAAGTATCAATAATATGAAAACAAATTCAGTGTTTATGTATAAAATGTTTAATATTTTGGATTCAATTATTTGATAAATACTTCAAAAAAATCTGTAGTTATGTTTGAAAAAGAAAACATTTATACACACATTTTTACAGCCCTTACTTTCAAGCATTTATACTTTTCTTGAAATATTACCCTTTAAGTCAAAATATTTCATTTTTGCTCTCAGCTTTGAGGTACAATATTTGGAAAGGTTAGTAAAATTTCATTAAGTCATTTTAAGGTAACTAAGGCTGAACTTTCAGAAATCATTCAGACTTTTTTATTACACTTGAAAAGTTGAAAATAGTTTTGTTTTTAAAGTTCATACTTGGCACATATTTAGTCTTCACTGAAGAATGGATGCCAGAACTTCTTGGAACAAGTTGGGGTACTTTAAAAACATAATTGATATCTCTGTACCTTTCGTCTGATCCCGAAGTTAATTTTTATTTTATTGCAAAAAATAAACAAATAAATGAAAGCCCTGATAAGTAACATTTCAAATTATGTGGTGCAAATATTTTCACTGCTGCAGATTTTAAGCCACCAACGTTACTTCTCTGAATGCTGAGTAGAGATATGAAAAATTGGCTCTCATGAGCAGTTATGTTCTAGCTCCTGTCTGTCACTACTTAGAAATGCTTACATTCTCTTTGGTCTCATATGTTATTTTTCTTCTGATATTTTAGTTCCATTTAATTTTTTTCTAAAGGTACATTTTTTGTAACTCTAACACATGAAAGTTAAATTCTCTTTAATGTATATTTTAATATGATTTTACAATTACAGAAGCATTGGATTGCATAAAATTAGAACATCAAAATATAGAAAGAAATACATCTATAAAATTATATATTCCACTATCTGGAGATAATGTCTCTCAATGCATTAGTGCTTATTTTTGTATAGCTTTACACACACACACACACACACACACACACACACACGCCCACTTCAGGAAGATTTTTAGTTGATGTTTATCAGTAACTTTTCCATTTTTTTAAATTTAATTTTTATAATATTTTGTCTTTATTGTGTACTTCACATTTTAAATATCTTTGCTTATTTAGCTTATTTACATCTACTTATTTCATAAATTCGATCAGTCTGTTTTATCATCTAAAACTCTATAACCTGCAAATCTCAATCAAAAGTAAATATTTTCCTAGTGTATTTTTATAATTATTTGTGATCTAACTCACAACAGTGTTTTCATTGGGAATTCTCTGTAGCTTGGTTTAAGCATGGTTTTCTTTGTAATAATTTTTCTTTCTTTCTTTTACACACACACAGAATTTTCACTTCCCTAAATATAATTCTTTAAATTTTAGTTTTTCTCACAGTTCCTATAAATTTAAACACCAAACCTATATTAGAAACATTACACATTGTCAGAGTATTTTGCCATCCAAATCTCAGACACAGATATAAAATATTCCTCTTGTTCTACCCTGTATAATTAAGCAGAATAGTTTCTCCAGATCTTAACTAATGAGACAATATTTCAAGACATTTAGCAATTGCAAAAGTCTTATTTCCAACTTTTGAACTATCACGTTATTTCCCATCCCTGTTTGTATGTTAAAAGAAAAGATATATGACAAATGAAATAATTAACAAATGGTAAGCATATTAGAAGTGGTTAATATTGATACGCTATCCCCAGTATACACAGAATACACTTCATTAGCTCATATACTTACAGTTAAAGCTATGATTTTTACACTTTCTTATTTCCACTGAAGAAAAATGGGGCCATAACTAGGGTAATGGAATGGGGGGAGGGAGGGCATAACAAGAAAAAATAACTTCTTTAACTTGCCAACCTATTCTCTATTGCAAGAACAACAACATTTTAGAATTATTTTTGAGATTCCATAGAATTTTTTCATAAACAAGTATTCATAGCTACTATATCTTATGGTTTGTTTCCTTTCTTTTTGTCTTTGATTATTTTAATTAATATGTTCTTTTTGGGTATTTTTGATCCATGAAGGCCAAGAGCCACTTGCCACCACAGCTGATATTTGCAATCACAGTAGTCATATATAGGCCTGACTTCTCACTACCAATGAAAGAATGGAATTATCACTTATGTTGCAAGCCAACTGGCTTTGAATTATTTAAGCCAAAATTTAATGATATCACATGTGTGTGTATATACATACATACATATATATGTATATATGAACATATATATACACATATGTGTAAATACCTACGCACACACATATGCATACATACATACACACATATGTACAGATACATACATTTGCATGTGTATGGGTTTCACTTGTGACAAAATGCCAATTGTTTATTCCTGTCTAAATTTCACTTTACAAGTACTCAGTGTTAATTTTCTTGTGTTAAAGAACTTCGCAATTATTATAGTCACATGGACATGCTTAGTATTATATTTGTAGCTCCACTACTGCCCTCAAACATGAATTCTAAGTCCATAAAGAACCTTTGCTTTCTTCAATTGCTAGACTTTATTGAGGTTATTCCTGTGTTTGTTTGCTTTCTTGTTTTTAGGGACCAAATCTATGCTGCCCAGGCTGTTCCCAAACTCCTAGTCTCAAGGGATCCTCTGACTTAAGCCTCTCAAAGTTCTGGAATTACTGGCATGAGCCATTCTGCCAGGCATATTGAGGTTATTCTCACCCCTATCAAAACTCAGATATTTTAATATTGAGTTTGGTATTTTCTATACAATAGGAAATGTACCTAAATCTTCAGCTATACTTAGCCCCAGCAGTCCACCAGACAAAGCCAAATACACCAGAGTCTCAATATTTAGCATATTTTAAGATAAGCTTGGGATTTATAAAGTTCTGCTTCAAAATATTTAAATTAATCCTTTATATATTATTAATAAGTAATGTTTATTTGACATTTAAAAAAACAATTTTTTTTTCCACATGGTCATGCTAGAACATTTTTTAGAACAGAGTCACTTAGTAGAAGAAAAATAAATTTTTTTCAAAAACCTGATTTCAAAAATCAATGAATTATGACTGTGTAGAAAGAATCTTTTTTTATTGATATTTCTCTTTAAAAAAAAAAGACATACTATTAAATTATATATTAGTTATAAGTGCTTTTGGTATTAATTTAATGAATGAGATATAAAATCTTGTAGAATACACTCAATTTAATCTTACATAATATTTAATCAACTGCTAAATTCCTTTAACTTTTTAAAATGCTATTTATAAAAAATAGTATTATGATGCTAATGTTAATGTATATTTCACACTGTTTAGATAGTATTAAAAAAGATATAAATGAATTTAATGCAAAAATATCAAGATCTAACTGGAGATATATTGGGTGTGAATTGTATATTTTCAAATCACTTCCTGATCTAAAAATATAAACTATGTATTTTGAATATATACTAATATAGTTCAAATAGAAATGGTTAATTAGATATTAAGAAGACAGTCAATGGTTCCTACTCTGTAACATAACTAATTATACAGGACATAACATATTCAAACTGCAATAACATCTAAACCAGAAGGCCTATAATTTAATAGTAAAATAAAATAAGTCAGGAAAATTAATATTGTGATTATATTAAAAACGTGAAATTGATTTCTTTAATATAGTGAACATTTAATATAACCAAGTTCATGACTTGGCATTTTTAATATTGCCATTATTACATTACTGAAGGGAAATTTAAAATGGAAAGCACTAAACTGCTAGATATTAAAGCAAAATGTAAATGGAGAGGTAGAGAACAAATTAATAATATTTGTGATTAAGAATATGTGCATATGATATTAAAAAAGAGAAATTAAATCTAAATTTTAGTTCATAAGTCTTCATAGGATATCATATTGTATTATTTTCTTATTATTTTACATAGGATATCATACTGTACTACTTTCTTATTTTACATTAAAAAGGGGATTATTTTCTTTAAATGACATTAAATTCTAGAATGTGGGCCAGAGTTAACACTAAGATAATAATGTTAAATTTTGTTAAATATGATGCTGTCTTCTAAAATGCCATGATAAATTGGCTGTTCTCCAATGTTTTCAATGTGTTGCTTTATGTATCTTGTACCTCTTGGAACATGAGGGTATGGGCCTCTACTGAGGAGTTCTAGAGTACTAAGGAAATTTGCCAGCCTCTAGGCTGCTTATTCCTGGATAGTTATGTGAAAAAAATAAGCACTCTTACTTAAGCCAATAGCATTTTTTGTGTCTGGTGAGCAGTAGGATCTACATGTTCATCAATGCAATATATTTCAACTTTATTAGATACTGCATTTCAGTTTTCCAAAATGGTTGTGTAAACTACATTTGCATAAGAAGTTATAAGGGTCTTACCACTGCGCCTCTCCCCAGATTTCAATTTTATTGTCAGATTTGAAATTCTGTTGTAATAATCAGTGTAAAATGCTATTCTTTTTAAATGTTATTTGTACTTCATGATTTCTAATGGTGTTGAGATGCTTTCTAAGAGGCTAAATTCAAAAAATTCTCATGGATATTTTTTCCACGTTTCAGTAAGGTGAGATTGTTTGCCATATATATGTGTGTGTGTGTGTGTGTGTGTGTACACACATTCACAAAAACATATATTCTAAATATATGTATTCTCTATATATTCAACATATATTTTAAATACAATACAATTATTTATAGAATAAATAATATTTAATCTTGGTATATTTCAAGTTTTAAGTTTTTCAAGTTTTAAGAAATACCTACTTCACTAAAATGTATTAGGATACATTTCTATAATATAATGTTATTTTTATCTCTTTATTTTTAAAATTAAATTTCCATTTTATTAGCAACTAAACTCTTTTATTGTTTATTTTTATAAACATCTTCACTACAGTTTTAATCTAGACCTTATTGAATTATATTAAAAATATATTTTGAATATGTATATTGAATATATATTAAAGTATACCAAATAATATATGTTCAATACTATATATTAAATATATGTAATATATATACTATTCATATTAAATGGATATAATATATAATCAATAATATTATATATTATATTAAATAATATATATTATATATTTAAAAATTCAATATTATATTTATAAAGGCAATTATAAATTCAATATTATATATTCAATGTAATAATACATATTCAGTATATACATAATAAATTCTAAGTAGATATAGAAGCTTCTTATATACCACATTCTAAGATTTTCATAAAACTGTTGAATAATGTGAATAAACACATTCTTAATTTTTAGTATTTTAGTGGCAATCATGCTGGGAAATTACCTGTAGATATAGCATAGTCTATTACATTGAAGAATATTTTATTTATTATATTAGATAAGTATAAATGCATTCCACAAGCTTTTCTCAAGTCTGAAGAAAAAAATTATGTGGCCCATTGCTCTGTTGAAATAAATTAACTGATTTCACAATACCTAACAAGGTTTACCTTTATAGAATAAACAATACTTAATCTTGGTATATTTTAATTTAAAAATACTGCATATTAAATATGCTAGAAGATTACCATGAATGTGTTTTTATTGATTAATAAAGGAAAATATTTATTCTATGCTTTTCTAATTTATATATGGGTTTTCTGGCATTACTGTTACACTGGTGTCATAAAATTACTTCATAATCTATAATTTTCTTAGCTCAAAATCTATTTTATAACATAAGACCAAACTGTTCTTAAGAAAAGGACTTTTTGTGATAAATAATTGACTTTGTGCTGTGGACTGAATGTTTTTATTTCCCCAAAATTCTTATGTCAGAAGCCTAACCCCTAAGGTGTTGGGGAAGTATATTAGAAAGTGGGGTCTGCGGAAGGTAATTAGGTTTAGATGAAGTCATCAGGCTGGAGATTCCATGATGATTGTCCTTGTAAAAAGAAAAAGAGACTAGTACTCTATCTATGACAAGCAGGCTTCCTTCTGCAAAGCAGAAAAAGAGCCCTCTTTGAATTGAATAGGCTGGTGCATTGATGTAGAACTTCCCAGCTTTCAAAAACATGAGAAATATGTGTCTTTTAAGCAAATCAGCCCATGAAATTTTTGTTACAGTGGCTCAAACTGACTAAGACACCTGGTAATTGCTTCAGTTGTACTCCCTGATGTTCTTTTTAAAGTTTCTTTTAAAGCATGTCTTTTTGTGGTTATATTTCTGTTTAGGTTTCTTACTTCTTATGTCAAAGGTTTAAAGAAAATACCTACTTCACTAAAATGTATTAGAATACATTTCTATAATATAATGTTATTTTTATCTCTCTATTTTTTAAATTAAATTTCCATTTTATTAGCATCTAAAGTTGACTCTTTTATTGTTGATTTTTATAAACCTCTTCACTACAGTTTTAATCTAGACCTTATTTCTGTTTATAACTCATTAATTCCTTCTCGTAGCTTAATTAATTCCCATATTCTAATTTTCACAGGTTTGTTTTAGTTCCTTTTTGTAACATTTGGTGCAATTTAAGTCAATAATATCTTGTTTAATAATTAAGACATAGATTTGCTTTTGTTAACTGTTTCTGGTTTATGTAGTTATCAAAGGTGATGTTTCATTCTTGTCTTTCTATATCATATATCATAGAAATTTAGTTTATGCCGGGCACAGTGGCTCACGCCTGTAATCCCAGTACTTTGGGAGGCCGAGGCGGGCGGATCATGAGGTCAAGAGATCGAGACCATCCTGGCCAACATGGTAAAACCCCATCTCTATTAAAAATACAAAAAAATTAGCTGGGTGTGGTGGCGCGTACCTGTAGTCCCAGCTACTCGGGAGGCTGAGGCAAGAGAATTGCTTGAACCCGGGAGGCAGAGGTTGCAGTGAGCTGAGGTCGCGCCACTGCACTCCAGCCTGGCGCCTGGTAACAGAGTGAGATTCTGTCTCAAAAAAAAAAAAAAGTTTAGTTTATTTCATCTTCACAGTTATTTAATGATTTTCCTTATTCTGCAATACTTTATGTTCTAAAAGTTAACTTATATTTAATTTTCATGTAGTACAAAAGTAAGAATAGCTCCTCTACTCTTTAAGCTCTAAGCTGAGTTAAACTATGTACTTGAGACAGTCAACTCTCTACAGATATTGATAAAGCCTAAAATGATAGACAGCCTCCATGGTTTCAATACTATTTAAGTTTTTGGACTTTAAAAGGTAAATTATAAGGTTTCAAACACATCTATTAATTACTCTTGACAACTACGATTGTTGATCTTTTAGTTTAAAAAAAACATATAACAAACAATAACAACAAAAATCTAATTTAATAGATCTGCCACTGCATTGGAGACTTAGAGACACAGTTCTAATAAATTTTGGAGAAAGGAAAGGCATTTATAAAAGCAATTTTGTCTTATTGAAAGAGATAAGCTTTAATTAGTATAAGAAACACTTGAGGGGATAAGATGCTAAGACCAATTCTAAGGCACACAAATACTTTCTTAAGTTACTGAACTTAATGTACTAAATCACAATTACTAATAAGATTGACATTTTCTTATTTTTCTTATTATTACATTCTCCTTTTTGATTTGAGATTTCTAAAT
This sequence comes from Plecturocebus donacophilus, assembly GCA_004027715.1. Classification (NCBI taxonomy): domain Eukaryota; kingdom Metazoa; phylum Chordata; class Mammalia; order Primates; family Pitheciidae; genus Plecturocebus; species Plecturocebus donacophilus. The sequence goes on from PVKP010001676.1 coordinate 86,890, forward strand.
GAAAGGATATCTTTGTCTTCACTTTTATTTGCTTCTTTTGGCATATAAAGTAGTATATATGTTATACTGATAAAATAAATGCAACTTTTACAATTTATATATATTGGAAACTCTATTTCTTTAAATACCTAATATCACCTTCAAGCAGGGGAATTTTAATATTTCGTAAACCACAAATGTAACAGACTTTACAAAAAACATATAAAATTTAAAAATAATATAAAATGGGGCAGTGGATTCTATTTTCTTTTAAATATTCGCATTAATGTTTGACCTACTACAATCTATTTTAGTATCAAAAGTATTCTCTGTGAGGATGAGTTGTAAATGATTTTTTTTCTAGCTAAGAATATGTTATAAACTTAGACATGAATAGAAATTTAGAACATATTAAAATAGATTATTTTAAGAATAATAGTAGAAATAGCATTACAGTGGAGTTTTCTTTTTTCTTCTTTGACCATCAGCAGTGATAATAGACAGTTCTTTATTCTTAGAAACATTAGATATAATATTTTAATGGTTTGGAAAGCACAAAGGATATTGCTGAGATCTGGTATTTCTATTTTCAAAAAGAAGTGTCTCTAAGAAGCAAAAATATTTAAAACATCAATAGTTATTTTTATAGTATGTTATTTCAAACTATTTGCCTTTTAAACTTATAAAGATCCCTAAATATAAAAAATACGAGAAATGTGTAAAAGGATAGACCTCATGATGTGTTCTCACCACTAAAACAATATAAACCAAAACAACAACAGCAATACAAACACACAGTGAAATTTTTGGAGGTGATCCAGTATGATTAGGACCTTGGTGGTTGTGATGGTGATTGCAGCAGGAAGCAGACAATTTCCTAGAGTTCTTAGGCAGAAAGGGGTGAGTCTCCACTGAGGTCCAAACTTCAAGTCAGTGATGGCCTGAAGCCTACGGGCCAGGCTGCAGGTTCCAGGTAAAGTTCACAACTCAGAGTGGAAACTTCCTTGATATCCAGTGGCAGCCTTGCACAGAGCCATACTTACGCCTGCTCTTGGAGTTGCCCACCCTGCCCCAGCAGCCAGCGTGCTTGGCTGTGCACAGTAGCCACACCCTGTGCTTGCTCACTCATGCAACCCTTGCTGCTCTGCTCCTGGCTTGCCCTTGGCGGGTATGGGATCTGGGCTGCTAGTGTGAGCTGAGTGCAGCCTGCTGGGCTGAGTGGAACAAGCCCAGTGGGCACGAGTAAAACTCAAGCAGAGGCATTGCAGGCCACAGAGGTTTCCAGATGGCTAAGTGACACCCAAAGGATTCTGTGACATTTCTGGGGGCTTGTCCAGGATCTGCAGAAGGTTTTGAGTAAATGCTGACTTGCTGGTTTCTGTCGTTCTTTTGTTTGTTTTACAGAGTCCCTAAACTCCACAATCGCCAGAATGCAAGAAAAACACCAGGCCTCTGTTGGACAGGTAAAAGCCACTAAGATGGCTGCCAGACTTAAGATATGGAGGACACACCTGCTGGGGAGAACACTGTCAATACCCCATCACCCTTGGCTTAGTTCCAATCTGGTTTCCCTTGATGGAGGTCTAGCCATCACAAGAGATTGGAATAAGGTCCTGGGGCAACTGAATGCATGTGGCTGAGGCCTCGATGATGCCTGCAGGCCCCTAGACTAGCCAGTTAGGGTGTCGCAGCAAAGACCGCTAGTCTTATGGGATTTTCCTTCTTCTTTCCTGGCTGTTGTAGTTTCTATCTCTTCTTTATATACAATGTTAAAGGTGTTATTGCAAACCACAGGGTTAATATAGTCATCAGGAGTGCAATACAGAAAAATGTGGTTTCTATTTTTTTTTTTTAATCAAGAAGATTTTAATATAGTGATGATAAAGCTGAATCTAAATAAAAAAATGCTTATATCAAAAAAGAAAATTTTGTGCTGGGGCAAGCCGAGGATAGTCAAGATGAAGCAGAAGTGAAGCAGAAGGAGCTCAGGCTATGGGCTACAGTTCAGGCCTCGTTGTAAATGCTGAATGTGATGTTAAGCACGTCTCATTGTCTCTGTGGGCCTCAGTTTCCTCCTCTGTAAAATGGGCTGGTTAAAGATGATGATCTTTAAGACTCCTTCAAGCTCTAAAAGTCTGAATCAATGTGTGTGGGTGTCTGAGGAAGGGCTGTGGAAACTCGGGCTGCTGAAGCATGCACTATTATTTATAGACCTATCACAATCACATTGGAATGGAGCTGCAGCCCTGCCCTGCAGAAGTGCATCTGATAAATGATTTATTTTTTTATTTTATTTTTTATTTTTTTAAATTGTACTTTAGGTTCTGGGGTACGTGTGTAGATCATGCAGGATTGTTGCATAGGTACATACATGACAAGGTGGTTTGCTGCCTTCCTCCCCCCATCACCTATATCTGATATTTCTCCCCATGTTATCCCTCCCCACCCTCCCCACACCCCCATCCCTCCCCTGACTGTAGTGTGTGATGCTCCCCTCCCTGTGTCCACGTGTTCTAATTGTTCAACACCCGCCTATGAGTGATACCATGTGGTGTTTGATTTTCTGTTCTTGTGTCAGTTTGATGAGAACGATGGTTTACAGATTTATCCATGTCCCAATGAAGGATACAAACTCATCATTTTTATGGCTGCATAGTATTCCATCTGTCTATTCTTAAAGTGAGGAGGATGTAACAACTATGTTTTCTTTCCCCTGCTGAAGGAACCATTAGCATAGGGTGAGAGGCTAATTCCCCCAGGCACCCTCCCCTCCCCCACATTTAAGTTGTTTTTTCCACCATGTCATGAGTCAACATAGTCCTGCAAATACAGGGAGCTTTTCTATTCAAGGAATTAATTTTTTTCTTTTGGGAGTCACCTTATTAGGCCAGGTCCCCAGTTCCTGAGACTGGTTTCACAGCTTCATCTTAGCATTCTGATTAAGATAGGGAAGCAATGGAGAAGCTTAGCTATCAGTTGCTGGCTGTATTTTGATGAGGGTCACCTGAGACTAATTAAATGCTCTGTACACCTTCCTGAGGCATGTTTTTGCCCCAAATTCAATTCCAAACTTTGGTTTGAAGCCCTATAAAGGAAAACTCGATCTTAGGGACCCAGAGGCAGTCACAGCCAAAGGCCTGGACACGTTTCAGGTAAGCATGACTATCCCTGTTAACATTAAGTTACAGGTCCCCTTTATTCTACAGGCCTTCCACTTCATGGATGGAGGTTATGCTTGCATCCATGACATAAACAAGGTCTAGGGATCCCAAAGGTAACACACAGTGGGCAAATAGTACTGTGTGAGGTGAGTGAGAATACTCTTACCAAATAGGCCACCCATAACATGGGTGGAGGTCATACTCATATCCACAGGCAGCAACTGCAAAGGTCACTGGGACTCAGTGATATAATGACAGAGGAAAAAAGCATATGACTCTTTTTCTCTTTCTCACACAATCCAGGTGTGGATTCACAAACTATTTGTGATATCACAAACTATTTGTGATAGACCAGGGGTTAGATGATAATCTCGATAACTTTCTGTAAGGGCTAAGAGGAGCCTTGGTAAAGCACACCTCTCTATCTCCTGATTCAGTTAAGGATAACTAGGTTTAAAGGACAAAAGTGGCCACCTCTGTCTTTTACAAAGAGATCGGTGGAAGCCTCAGAGAGAGAGAGAAGACATAAGAAAAAGGGAGACGCTCTAATGGCTGCCTTGCAGGCTTACAAATCCCCAGTCTCTGAGATGTACCTGTTAACTGCTACATATGTGGCAAGCCATGGCACATTAGGAAGGACTACACAGGCAACATAAGGGACTACCTCGACCCTGTCTAATTTGTGATGGGGTACACTGGAAGGCAGATTGTCCCAGAGATGTATGTCACCAGGTCCAGAGTCAGTCTCCCAAATCCTCCAGCAGGACTGAGAGGTCGTGGGGCTCCTCTACCTGGTTCCACTGGTTCAGACCACCATTACTATCCAGGAATCCCACTTAATTCTGGAAGTTAAAGGGAGGAAGTTGAACCTCTTCCTAGACACCATAATGGGTCTTTTAGTTTTCCTGTTCTCCTTTTTAACCTGGGCCTCCGCTCTTCTCTTAGCATAACCATGAGAGACAACTGTGCAAAGTCTTTAACCTACTATTTTTCCCAAATCCTTAGTTGTAGTTGGGAAGACTTCCTGTTTACTTATACCTTTGCAATTATGCCTGAAAGCCCAACTCCTCTGCTAGACAGGAATATTTTGACTCATATGAAAACAACCATCCTGATGGCTCAGGATAGATTCTTTGGGTCCCCCTCATGGAGACTGATATTAACTCAGAAGTTTGGGCAAATCAAGGGAAAATTGGCCAATCCACAACCACCACATTGGTCCAGATTCACCTTATGAATCCTATACCCTTCTCTAAGCAAAGAAAATATCCCATAAAACCAGAAGTTACAAAAGGGCTAGAAGCCACCATCAGTATGAAGATGCAGGGCCTCCTCAAACCCTGCAACAGCCCTTTAACAACCCAATATTAGGGGTACAAAAGCCCAATTGGAAATGAAGACTAGTCCAGAACCTCTGCTTCATTAATGAGTCTGTGGTTCCAATTCATTGACAACTAAATGGCTTACAGTCCTGGACCTAAAGGATGTCTTTTTTGTATAGCTTATATCCCGACTTCCTGTATTTGTTTGCATTTGAGGATCCCTACAAGCAGACCACCCAGGGAACCTGAATAGTATTACTTCATGGATTCTGAAACAGCCCCAACTTGTTTGGGCAAGCGTCAAAGTATCTCTCTGAGTTCCTTTTTCCTCAGATTAAAGTTTTACACTATGTAGATGATACTCTCCTGTGTGCCCCAACTGAGGAAATCTCTCAGGAGGGCAATAAGACTCTTCTTAATTTTCTGGCTAACAGAGGATATAAAGTCTCAAAATTTAAGGCTCAGTTCTGTCAGACTTCAGTGAAGTACCTAAGCCTAGTCTTGTCAGAGGGGACCAGGGCACTAGGTGAAGAAAGAATCAAGCTCATCTCTTCCTTTTCCTTCCCCTAAGTTCTCAAGTAGCTGAGATAATTCTTCGGCTTTACAGAATTCTGCAGACTATGGATCCCTAGGTACAGGGAAATAGTGTGTACTTTATGTCACCTAATAAAGGAGTCTCAGGCAGCTAAGACTAACTCTCTAATTTGGAAACCAGAGGCTAAAAAGTCCTTTGATCAATTAAAACAAACCATGACTGAGGCACTAGTTTTTAATCTTCTGATAGGCAGAAGATTTAATCTTTATGTAACAGAAAGGGAGGGAATGACCCTGGGAGTTCTAATCCAGTCCCAGGATCCTGCCCAGTAGCCTTGTAGGCTACCTAAGCAAGAAGTTTGATTTGGTGCTGAAACGATGGCCAGCATGCCTCTGAGCAGTTGCAATGGTAGCCTTGCTGGTACCAGAGGCTACTAAGTTAACCATGGGGAATAACTTAATTGTTCATACCCCACATAATATGGAAGGACTGCTGTCTACTAAGAGGAGTCTCTAGCTAATGGATAGCTGCCTTCTCAAATATCAAGGTTTGCTATTTGAGAGATCTGCAGGACTGTTAAGAACCTGTCCCTCACAAAACTCAGCCACCTTCCTCTCAGAGGAAGCTGGGGAACTTGAACATGATGGCAGATAATGCAAACCTATCCCACCAAAGAGAATCTCAAAGAAACTCCCTTAGAGAACCAGACTTAACTATTTTTATGGATGGAAGTTCCTTTGCAGAGGAAGGTATCCATAAGGTAGGGCATGCAGTAGCCACCCTGAATGACATTATTGAGAATGGACGTTTCTCCTCAGGCACAAGTGCTCAACTAATCGAGCTAATTGCCCTCATGATGGTGCCTGAATTAAGCAAGTGAAAAGCAATTAACATTTATAACAATTCTAAGTATGATTTCCCAGTCCTCCATGCCCATGCCACTATCTGGAAAGAGATGAACTTCCTTATAGCTAATGGGTGTCCCATTAAATACTATCAGAAAATTAACAAACTATCACCCTCAGTTTTTCTTCCATGGTAAGTGGCAGTAATACATTATAAAGGCCACCAAAAGGGGATGGATAAAATAGCAAAGGGAAATAAGTTCACACACCAAGAAGCTAAATAGGCTATGAGAAGGCCCCAGATTTCTAATCGACTTGAGGTCCCTCTGAGAGGGCTCTACAAAGGAAATATAACTTCAGTATTTTGCGGAAACAGAATGGGCCACCTCTCAGTCCTCAGGATGGCAGCAATTGGAGGATGGCAAACTTCACCAGCTTCCAGCCAATGAAGAATTCTTAAAATCCTCCACAAAACCTTTCATCTAGGTAAGGATAAAAGCCATGAATTGGCCCAAAGGTTGTTCTCAGGTGAAAATCTGCTAAAAACAGTCAAACAGATTGTTAATGCCTGTGAGTCTTGCCTTAAAAATAATTGTCTCAATTGATGACTCCTTCTTCCTGGAACCAAAAGGACAGGAGGCTATCCAGATGAAGACTTACAGATGGATTTCATCTATATGTCAAAGATAAGGGGCATCAAGTACCTCCTGGTATGGGTAGATACCTTCACTAACTGGATACAAGCATTTCCATGTTGGACAGAGAAAGCCTGTGAGGTGATAAAAGTACTAATTAATGAGATAATTCCTCACTTTGGAATTTCTAAGTACCTTCATAGCAATAATGGCCACTCATTCAGAGCCTGTCATCCAAGGGATCCTAAAGGCACTAGGCATACCATACCATCTTCATTGTGCTTGATGACCAAAATCTTCAGGAAAGGTAGAAAAGACAAATGGCATTATCAAAATACACCTATGAAAACTGTGTGAAATCTCCCCTGGATTACTCTTCTTCCCATAGGCCTATTATATGTTAGAAACACCCCTTTGAAGCTGAGTTTAAGTCCCTTCAAAATAATGTATGGATGGCCTTCACTACCAGTGATTTCTTCCTAGACCATGAAACCTCTTATTTGATTAGACATTTAACTTCTTTGGTTCATTTTCAACAGGAACTAAAACAACTGTTGGAAGCCCGGTTCTGTGAACTAGGGCCATCTCTATTCGACCCAGGTGTATTAGTCCATTTTAATGCTGCTTACAAAGGCATATCCAAGACTGTGAAGAAAAAGAGACTTAATTTGAATTACAGTTTCATATGGCTGAGGAGGCCTCAGAATCATGGTGGGAAGCAAAAGGCAATTCTCACATGGCTGTGGCAAGACAAAATGTGCAAGATGCAAAAGCAGAAACCCCTGATAAAGCTATCAGATCTCGTGAGACTTATTGACTTCCATGAGAACAGTATGGAGAAAAACCGCCCCCATGATTCAATTATCTCCCACTGTGTGGGAATTATGGGAGTACAAGTCAAGATGAGATTTGGGTGGGGACACAGAGTCAAACCATATCATTCTACTTTGGCCCCTCCAGATTTTATGTTATCACATTTCAAAACCAGTCATGCCTTCCCAACAGTCCTCCAAAGACTTAATTCACTTCAGCATTAACCCAAAAGACCAAAGTCTCATCTGAGACAAGGCAAGTCCCTTCCACAAATGAGCCTGTAAAATCAAAAACAAGCTAGTTACTTCCTAGATACAATGGAAGTACAGGTACTGTGGAAATACAGCCTTTTCAAACGTGAGAAATGGCTAAAACAAAGGGGCTACAAGCCCCATGCAAGTCAGAAATTCAGTGGGGCAGTCAAACCTTAAAACTCCAAAATGATCTCCTTTGGCTCCAGGTCTTACATCCAGGTCATGCTGACGCAAAAGGTAGGTTTGCATTGTCTTGGGCAGCTCTGCCCCTGTGGCTTTGCTGGGTACAGCCTTCTTGCCTGCTGCTTTCACAGACTGGCATTGAGTATCTGTGGCTTTTCCATGCACACGGTGCAAGCTATAGGCGGATCTACGATTCTGGAGTGTGGAAGGTGGTGGTCCTTTTCTCACAGCTCCACTAGGTGGTGCCCCAGTAAGGACCCAGTATTTCCCTTCAACGCTGCCAAACGTCTGTCTGTCTGGGCATTCAGGTGATTCTATACATCTTCTGAAGTCTAGGTGAAGGTTCCATAACCCCAATTCTTGACTGCTGTGCATCTGCAGGCTCAACACCATGCGGAAGCTTTCAAGGCACTGGGCTTGCACCTTCTGAAACCACAGCCTGAGCTCTGCATTGGCCTCTTTCAGCCACAGCTGGAGCAGCTGTGATACAGTGCACCAAGTCCCTAGACTATACACAGCATAAGGACTGTGGGCTCTGTCCACAAAACCATTTTTTTCCTCCTAGATCTTAAGGTATGTAATGGAAAAGGCTGCTGCAAAAGTTTCTGACATGCTCTGGAGACATTTTATCCATTGTCTTGGTGATTAACATTTGACTCCTTGTTACTTAGGAAAGTATCTTCAGGAAGCTGGAATTTCTTATCAGAAAATTGGATTTTCTTTTCTATCACATTGTCAGGATACAATTTTTTTTTTTGAACTTTTATGCTCTGCTTCCCTTTTAAAATGGAGTACCTTTAACAGCATCAGTCACATCTCGAATGCTTTGTATTGCTTAGAAATTTATTCCACCAGATACCCTAAATCATCTCTCTCAAGTTCAAAGTTCCACAAATCTCTAGGGCAGGGGCAAAATGTCACCAGTCTCTTTGCTAAAACATAACAAGAATTGCCTTTGCTCCAGTCCCCAGAAATGTTCCTCATCTCCATGTGAGATCAACACAGCCTGGATTTCATTGTCCATATCATCATCAGTATTTTTTACAAAGCCATTCAACAAGTTTCGAGGGAGTTCCATACTTTCCCACATTTTCCAGTCTTTTTCTGAGCCCTCCAAACTGTTCCAACTTCTGCCAGTTACCCAGTTCCAAAGTCACTTCCATATTTTTTGGGTGTTTTTTCAGCAATGCCCCACTCTGCTTTTACCAATTTACTATATTAGTCAGTTCCCATGCTACTGATAAAGACATATCTGAGCCTGGGAAGAAGAAAAGGTTTAATTGTATTTAAAATTCCACATGGCTGGAGAGGCCTCAGAATCATGGCTGGAAGTAAAATGCACTTCTTACATGGTGGCGGCAAGAGAAAATGAGGAAGATGCAAAGGCAGAAACCCCCTGATAAAACCATCAGATCTCATGAGACTTATTCACTACCATGAAAACAGTATGGGGGAAACCACCCCAATTATGCAAATTACCTCTCACAATTTCTCTCCCACAACATGGGGGAACTATGGGAGTACAATTCAAGATGAGATCTGGGTAAGACACAGAGCCAAACCATATCATCAGGGGACTTAGTACCTTTAAAGGCACTTCCTTCCCTTTCTCCCCCTCTAGGCTTGGAATGAGAAAGACTTGAGATTGTATTTCTTTCTTCTGTTTCCACAGTAAAGGGCACTGTCCATGCAACCTTATTCTTTCTGGACATGAGACGAACTTGGGACCCACCAACCAGTGGGCGTAAAAAGAGGTGTGACACTTTACTGGCTGGCTTGCTGAGCTGTGAGTAAGAGTAAAAAGGACTGTAACACATTCCTGACTGGTTTACTGAGCTGCAGGCAGTTGTACACTCCCTTTTGTCAGACTGTGGGAGTGAAGAGAAGCAACTCTTCTGGGGGTCCCAGTTCTTGGAATTCCCCAAGCCAAAGCTGTAACACTATAGCCCTCCTGCCACCTGCTGGTGTTACGCAGTCACCCCATATGACAGGATGCAGCAACTGGCAGGGCTAGCTCTGGAGCCATGGGCCTGAGGGGGGTGATGGGACTGAATGAGCTGTAATACAAATGAACTGAAACATGCCAACCCCCCAATTAACTGTGCTATGGGCAGTGGGAATGAGAGAGTTGTAAAATGTCCTCCCTCACCCCTTGGGGCTCCACAGGTGCTGGCACAACCACATTTTACTTGTCCAGTTATTGGTGCCCATAGTGGAAACCGCTTGTGGTACATCTGGCCCAGCCATAGCTTTGCATGGAGCTGGCACCTGTGCCTGTGCCTGAGGCTGCCTGCCCTGCAACAGCAGTCGGCATGCTTGATTGTGCATAGTGCCTGGACCTCATGCTTGCTCAGTCACACACCTCTTGCCACTCTGCACATGGCTAACCCTTGGTGGGTGTGGAATTTGGGCTGGTAGTGTGAACTGAGTACAGCTTGCTGAGCCAAGTGGGTGGAAGCAGAGGCAGCACTGGACACAGAGGTTTCTGGCTGGCAAAGCAACACCTAAAGAATCCTGTGACAGTGGCATCATGGGTTTATGCGTATGCTCAGACTCATTAAAGATACACATTAAATATTTGCAGTTTCTTGAATATCAATCATACCTGAATAAAGCTTTAAAACCCAACAACAATGGTTATTAATTTTGCAACTCTGTATCTAAAAGAGAGGAAAAGATATATGTGTGTACATGTGTGAGTATGCTTATTTTTAATAAAGAAGCAAAAATTTAATTAAAAATATAGTTATCTACAGGGAAAGGAAAGAACTAGGACTGAAGGAATCAAGACAGAAAGTAATCTATGCTAAATATGCCTTTTTAAAATAGATTTGACTTCAATACTTCATAAATGTTTTACATATTTACACAAAAATTAAATGAAAAGGAAGTTTCTAAATGCCGAAAGTTAAGAAAACTTAAAAATATATACAGAATTTATCAAAATGTTTCAATTTGATTATATGTTGTATTGATATTTATAAATTATGCATGACTTAATTATTTCAATATCTCACAAGCTGTAAACTATTTGATGTAAAAGCTGCTTTTAGGGTTAAATTGGGAACTCTGAACAGTTATTTTTTAAGAGGTGTACTGTAGATAATGAAAGGAAAAATAAAAGCAGGTTTATCACTCAAAGCACATTTATTATAATGATTAACAAAAAATGGAGTTATTTACCCTTTTGATAGAAACAGTTAACTTAGTGTTGTTAGATAAAACACTGTTAAATTTGAATTTCAGATAAACAATAATCACTTTTTGTAGTGTATCTATGCACCAAATATTATATAGGCCATGCTTATGCTTTAATTTGCCAAATCTGGCAACCCTATATGAACCTCATCTTTAACATGAAGGACCGAGCATTTTTATATTTCCTAAAAATTGTATTTTATTTCATATTAGAGTAAAATAAGAAAACCTTTACTTTCCTCTTTTTACTTTTCTATTTTTGTGTTTGGCAAACTAGATCAAATTAGTATTTTATAAGTTCTAATATATGTTTTATTAATACACATTTAATAAGATGGTATGTGTTTCCAATACTTGCTATTTTTAAAGATAAATGGTAATATTTGATGCTTTGTTGGATGTGTAAACCATAAAGTATAACAACACTTTTCTATTGTACTGCTACATCAACATGAAACAATTAGATGAGCAGGCTATGCTCCAAATATTTTATCATGCTTAATTTGACTCATAGTAAGTCATTAATATTACTCATCTCAGTGATAAAGCATATTTTATAAAGAATGTGGTGATGATTATTACCTGTCTGTACAAGTATTCCTTCCAAATAAAGTTTTGTTTAACCTGGCAAGCCCAAACTAGGGAATTACCTGCATATAATATTTCCACTTACTGAAAATTATTCTACTGACTGATAAAGAAACTATGGGCTCCTCCTTGGCCAATAATGGTTTCTTCTATGCTCATAGAAATATGTGACATTTCCTAGAAGTTTCTATAAAGAACTATAAGAGATCATCTACCTTTGCATAACAGAAAAGACTTATGACCTGCTCCCTTCTCATCTAAAACCTCAAAAGATGTACACAAGCATCCAAGCAAACACATGTAATATGGAAACACGCAAATCTCTTTGATACCAGCTTTGCGCATGCTTAACAGAAAATCCTTAACCAGCTTGAATGATCTGCAAAACTCTTCTTCTTATTGAAAACTCAACTAACTCATCATTTTTTTCCCCAAAGCCTAAAATATCGAGGCTGAGTTTGGGATGTGTTCTCTGTTTTTACGTTTCTAAGCACACTTTTCTTGTAGGACTTACTTAACTATATTCTATTAATTCATTATTTTGCTGGCTTTCCTCTCGATAGCAATAACATTACCATTGTTTAAAATAGTACCTGTCATAGTAGGTTTTGAAAAAATCATTGATGATCGATGGCATACAATTTTATGCTTACAATAGGCAGATGCATCCCAAAGAAAATTTAATATTATCAGTAAATTTTACTAGTTTAAGTGCCACTTACACATTTTTAAGCTTGTGCTCCATGAAACCATGTAATGATTTAGAGAATATAAATAATCACATTTTGAACTTACCATAGACTTATTCTCTGAAACACTTTTTATTTTATTTTATTTTTGGCAGAGTCTTGCTCTGTTACCCAGGCTGGAGTGCATTGGCACAATCTTGGCTCACTGCAACTTCAACCTCCCAGGTTCAAGTGATTCTCCTGCCTCAATCTCCTGAGTAGCTGGGCTTACAGGCATGTATCACCACGCCTGGTTAATTTTTGTATATTTGGTAAATAGAGGGTTTTATTATGTTGGCCAGGCTGGTCTTGAACTCCTGACTTCAGGTGATCCACCCTCCTTGGCCTTCCAAAGTGTTGGGATTACAGGCTGAACCATCGCATCTGGCTTGAAGCATATTTCTTAATTTTAAATAATCAGTTTAACGCCACTCATCCCAGATGGTAGAATATTTTCTCACTCTAAAATATCAAAAATTTAACAGTTGTTGTTCCTTTAAATTTTTATTCTAATAATTTCAAGAAAATATAAATAGTTATATCTCCAATTTGTTTTAATAAGAGAAAAGCGATTAATACAGTAACCTAAAATATCAAGGAGGATATAGTAACCCAAATTATACAGAAGGTTTATGCTATCCAAGTGTTTATTAACAAAGTACTCATAGTTATGATATTACAGAGGGAAATTAAAGTCACCATAAGACAAAAATACTCACTAATAACTGAAAATTTATAAATGTGTTTCCACTCAAATATCCTTCTTCTTCTAACTCTGGAATCAGTAATTGGTTTATTAAGCACTCTCAAATCAGTAGGAAAAATAATTAAAATATGATTTTGTTTTCCGACAATTATTGCTTTTAGCTGTGGTCTATCAAATTACCCCTTTTAATCACTAGAAAGCAAGCTGGACAATTCATATAACTTTTTATTGATTTTATTTATGAAAAGTCTAGTCGCATACAATCCAGGTGAAATATCTGATGACATATTCTTATGCCTTTCTCTGGGACAAGCCCTTTTTGATGCTTCTCTGGGACTGGAATTAGGAATGAGGAGGACAGGAATCTTCTGAAAGTCTCTTGCTAACTGTGGTGGTGAAGGGTGTGCATTCTTGATTTCACTCTATTTTTCTTGGATTCGCTTGCAGCTAATCTTTTTCCCAAAATGACTAGCCCATTTAAACGGTTGGCATAGTTGTTTAGGATATTTGTGTTAAGGTTTTTTTTTATTTTTATTTTTTTACTCCCAACCCCGGATATGGACATTCTCAGAAAGAAAGCCAGTCAAATTAAGTATTTCATTAATCCCAGGAATGTCACATAACGTCAGCCCTTTTTCTGGAAGGAGCAATTTATAATGGGTACACCAAAATCTCAGAATTTATCACCATATAATTTATCCATGTAACCAAAAACAATTTGTACCCTAAAAGCTATTGAAATAAAAAAATAAAATATATAGGCATTTATACTTCTTCTGTCTTATTAGCTAGCCATGTGAATTTACATATTTCTTTGTATAAAATCACAGGGAAATATTGAAGTCATCTTCTGAACTTTCTAAGGGCTTTAGGGCATAGAGTGGCCAAGTAGTCTTCCACAACACACTATTTTTTCTTTGCTGTAAGCTGCTATAAAAGCCTTTTCATGTCCAAAGATTTAATTCAAGGAGAAAGTACCTTTCTCTATGCCTAGATTCCCAACTCCTATACAATTTGTCAATTTCTTCAACAACTTTCTCACAAGGATTAGCCTCATTTTAATGGTAGCACAAATTCAGACCTCTAGAATCTGCCCCCTAAGAGGATAATTAAATGTGTTTTTCCTTCAAATAGACATTCCTAGTATCTATATGTGGATCTCTTGAACCACTCCATCGCAACTCTGAAAAGGGAAAGACACTTACTGATATCTCAAACGTTGTACATCCAGACATTATGCTTCACCATTCTCATGGCTCTCATATTTTCTTAAAGCCTACGTAGGAGAAATGAGAACTGAACTGATGGCTGAAGTTAAGGCAACAGGGATTTCTGCTGAGTGATAAGCTTGAAAAATGTGTCTGACCTTGTATTTTCTACTACTGGTAAAAATGGAGTAACTATCATGTTTTTAATTCTTGTGGATGTAGTCTGCTTTGCAGATCAATAGAATCCCCAGTCAGAAAACAGACATGTCTATCTCCATTCATTATATCAAAATTTTAACTTCTAGTTTATTTAAAGATGTTGTAAATATATAACATACAATATATACCAGTATCAAAGTCAAAAAGTGGTACTTTTGGAAGTGGTACTAAAAATTTGATCAAAATTGCATATAAGGCTGTTGACATATTTGAAAAGGAACAATCTGTAAAAATAATGAAAATCTCATGAATTATATATAGTATACAAAAACCCATAATAGTTCAATCATTAATGCTTTCTATATTCTAAAAGTTAGTATGTAAATGAAATATTTTACCCTCATTTTTAACTCATTTGCCAAGATAATACAAACTTATCATTTTTTAAGATACACTAACCCTGCAATGACTATTTGATGTTTTGCTTGCCAAGTATGAGTTACATAAGTCTTCAAGATTATTGATGTTATCTACTTCAATAAAGTGAATAACATCAATATCAAAACATCCATATCAAAGTGTGGGTTAGACAACTAAGAATGATTAGAAAAAACAGTGAAGAAAATTTAGAAAAAAACTGTACTAAGTTGCTTCTTAATTGTCTTTAAATTATTATTTAATTTTTAAAAATGAGACTGATAATTGTATTTAATAAATTTAGGTATGCTTTATGGAAGACATTTTTACTCTAGTAGAAAGATTTGGGAAGGTTCATTTTTACTCTAGTAGAAAGAATTGACCTTACATAAAAGAATATTGAATGAATATGATTGTATGTTTTTAAAAAATACAATGTCTAAAACATACATAAATTTTTAATGGTTTTCTACTGTAATTAATTATCTCAAATGATTTAAATATCTATGAAGTTTTAGTAGTTCTCTCCTTTAACCACTTCAATCAGCTAGTCACTGGTCTCCTATAAATAGTGTAAGAGGCTTCGAGTGTACTGTCACATATAGTATTTCAGCCAAATTTAATTGGATCAATTTCAAATGAGTTTTACATGTATGATTTTTTTTTTCAACAAATAGCCATACTGTGTATACTGGCTTTGATCTTTTGACTGAAAGAAGTAATTTATTATCTTAAGGGAAAAGAGTTTAGCTTTCGAAATAAAGATAAATATAGATAAAGGTACTTGGGATCAGTGTCCACTAAGTCTGTCTTCTATTTCCTAACCCAGCTTACTAGAGTTCCTGTGCACCTACTCAGAAAAAATATTCCTCATTACACCAGAGCATTTGTAGATGAACATCTAAGCAATCATAAAATGACAACAGAATTGCACTTTTTTTCTCTTTCTCTGGAGTACTTGCCCTCTTACATGGCAATTCTGGAAGACTGGTCCTTTAAATATTTGATAAAAATAATAGAATGACAGCTTTAATAACAAGACTGCAGGGATAATAGTTTCCTTATAGGCATGTTTCTGGCAGTATCCCTCCAATTATAGTATATAATGTTCTGTTTATTCTTTTATGTTGAAGATAGCTATAGTCAAATTCATCTTGAAAGTCAAAGAGTTACATATCTCCCACACTCTATTATGAATGATTTGCTATTTGCAATATTATTATAAAATAGTTAATAACATAAAAGTATTCAACCGTACTATAGAAAGGGAGAAACGTTTTGTTAAGTAGAACTCAAAGTTTAAAATAATATGATGAGAAAATGTTTCTTTGAATGATCTTCTAATATATCGATCAGTTTCCTCAAAACTCACTGCTACTGGGTCAATCTGTAAGCATTTTCTAATAATCTCTTTTAATTATCTTATTCACTTAGAAATGAATGGAACTGAACTATATTATTGAATCAAACTACTTAGTGGTTTTAAATGTCCACAAAGAACTTCTGACAAGACAAGAATTGTTAGTATAGAATATCATCTAATTCCAGTTCCTCAGCCTTGGCACTAATGACATCTTGGGCCAGATAAGGGATTTGTTGGAAGTGGAAGTACTGTCCTGTGCATCACAGGAGGTTTAACATCCTTGACCTCTTCCTATTAGATGCACTAGTAGCTCCCTTTCCACCCCACAAAGAAATGCCTTTGTTTATAACAAATGTCCCATGGAGGGAAAAAAAAATCACCACTAACCAACATCCACTGAGATTCTTATGCCCTTGAGAATAAGTTCTGAGTCAATAAAATTGCTTTTATGAAGAGGCAGGGTCTGAATAAAGAAAAGAAAATAATGTCAGAAATGCTATGTTGATAATAATAGAAAATTCAGATTCAGAAACCAAGAAAACTGATGCTTCAGTTTTTAGGTATACATTTTTAAACCTTGTGAATAAATTATCATTGTATATGTTAAAAAAGAGAAATCATGGCTTTATGTACCTCTCTTACATCTTATATTCAAAAGACATGTTATCTCTCATGCTGTAATATATCTACGAAATACGGGCTCTAATAGACAGCAAAGACTCGTGTACTTAATATTATTCCTTCCCTCTTTCTGCTGTGAGTAATAACACTAGTGCACAATTGTCTTTATCAGCTACTTGTCATTTTTTCTGTCATTGAAACATCTTTATAATGTAAATCACAAGGAAAAATGATACTTCTGTCTGAATTATTTTTTCTGGCCATGCTGAACAAACTTTAGATTTTATTTGACTGGCAAATCAGTCATTTCTATATCTATATATAGAAATTCATTTTATAGAAAAATTCATTTCTATATCTGTAAAAACAGTTTAACATACAGTTTTTCTTATTTATTCGCTGAGAAAAATTGTGTCATTGGAACAATATTTCACCAATATGGTTCTAATACTATCTAATTTTACATTAAATAAAATGTATATTTTAAATATCTATAATCCTACCAAATAAAATCCTAAAGAGGAAGTAGATGATTATCTAAATTTATAAAGATGCAAAAACATTAAGATAAAGACATGTGTCATTACACAATTTATCAGAGGCACTGAGTCTTATCCCTAGCTGCATATGAGAAACACCCTGGAGATTTAACAACTATTTATGTCTGGATATTTCTGCAGACCATTTAAATCAATCATTCTGAAGAACTGTCTAGAGCATCTATATCTTTTCAAGGTTTCCTCCTAATTGTCAAGGTTGAAAACCAATTATCTAAGTTCTCACAGTGTGTTGCAGGGACTCCTAGGGATTCCTTAGATGCTTTCATTGGTACATAGATAAAAACTATTTTTATTCTAATCCTGGTATTTTATTTTCTTCTTTTACTGTCGTTTTTGACAAGTATTAGAGTTTCGCAGAACATAAATTATGTGCCATATCACTGAAAAACTGAAGAAGCAGGTAAAATAATGTAGTTATTTTCTACTAATAAAGACACCAAAGAGATCTGTAAAACTATAAAACATCACTCCTCCATTTCAAAACTAATTTTTAGTTTTGAAAATGTATTTTTTATAAAAATATAACAGTATGTAAGCATATAATGCACTTATTGCTTCTATGTTTAAATAAGTCAATATATAAATATGCTAAATTCTTTACTTGTATTTAATTTATATTCATTTTGTATTTATATTACTATATAGTCATATGATATAATAAAGTTATATTTATTTAATTTTATAAAAAGTATTTCTTCAATTTCTTGTCTGCTAAAAATATAACTACATATAAAAAGTAATTTTTCTGTCCTCTAAAATTTTTAAGGGTAGAAAGGAATTCTGATAATAAAATGCTAAAAACCACTGATCTAATTTTATATGTGTAAGCCTAATCAGGTAGCAGAAACAATACAATATCCTCTAATCCCATATTTCCTCTTGTCCTTCATGATTTCTGGAAAGTTGCTTACTTTACACAGAGATCTGTTGCCTACTTTTGCTGTGATTTCTGGTTAAATTCCATGAGAATAAATTTTTTCTTTTACCTCATTTTTGTCTACAAATTATAATTTGTCATATAGTTTTATATATAGTTTTCTCCTATATAAAAAAGATCAACATTTTGAACAATTGACCTGCTCTGGCACATGCAGCATTTTAGACTATTGCTGTAGCTCTTTTCAGCATTAATTGAGTAGAATATGAATGAATGTAATAAACCTGATTCATGTATGAAAGTTTCATGAATATGAGATGCTCCTAAAATTGATTTTAATAAGTAGAAATCATAAACAGTTTGGGGGCCATAGATATAAAACCCAAATTTAAATAAAAATTAAAATAGGATCTTCATCTTTGATTTACAAGTCTATAATTTGGAATCAAGAAACAATGCCAAAGAATTTTGGATGATACTAATTATCTGAAATTTATAGAGCCAGTCTGTTTTTTTCTTGTACTCTCCGATGTTAATTGGAAGAATTTCATAGAACACAGAAAATATTTTTATAAAAGCAAACTTAATGTGAAAGTCTAATTGTCTATTTAACTATACATTTTTTATAATTATACAATGTCAGTTCTGAGTTGATAGTTAATATAGAAATATCCAATATGAAGTATAGTTTTTTGGTTTCAATGTTTTTTGAACTTATTTATTCCATTAAATTTTTCTTAGGCCATCCATTTAATTTCTTTTGTTGCATTTTATAAATAACAGTGTTTTATGTATAAAAGATGCTGAGATAAATTATTTGCCATCACTTGCAATTTGATTAAGGATGTTTTCTACTCATTTTGAGAATTTTGTGTCTTCTTGGTGCCTTAAGATGTTTTTTAATTTTTAAATGTAATTGTTCTATGTTGTTTTATAATATTGTATAGTAGAAATTAAATTCAAAGATAACTGGATTAAGTTTTAAAGTTATAATGTAATAAAACACAGCTGGGAGGAAAACAAATTTTGAATCACTGATTTAATGGAAAACTGAATTGGGTATCATTGTTAATAAGCATAGTCTTACTAAAATAACTAGTGCAGAAATTCTATTCATATTATGGAGTCTTATAACAATACAAATGATGTATAATGAGATTGTTGTCTAAAATTTGTATGATGATAATTCAATAAATTTATATTGAACAATTGGCTTGGTCTATGCATTACACTAAGCACCAAGAATTCAGAAATAAATAAAATGTTATATTTACCCTCAGTTTACTGTCTTTCCTTGTAATGGTTTGTTATCTAACCCCAGACATGTATTCACAACTTCTCCTAGCTTTCTCTATGGGATATCTAAAGCTTGAAAAGAATAATAATCTCAATTCCTCATCATATATAGATTAAATGTTTTCATTTATCCAGGAAAAAACATGTAGCCACTTTCTCTCTTGATTCTTTCCCTCACTGAAAAAGTAATCATTATTGACTGAAGGCTGCCAGGAAATAGTATGTTCAATCTTTTCTGCTTTTTTTTAATAACTTTTCTTTAGAGGATATAAAAAGTCAAGGAATTAATCACTCAACTAAATTAAATAACTTGTAAACTTCCTTATTAGCTGTTTTGATTTTTGTTTCTCTATAAATCTTGCATGGTCTTTAGCAATTTTCTCTTCACTCCCCTCAGAGGAGCTTCCAAGCTATTTATTACAAGTGCAACTGAATATTCTGTCAATAAATAAATAAATATTCAGTCAAAGATTTTGAAGAACTGATGTGTAAACAAAGTTAAAACCTTTTACTGTGGAATATTTTATAGTTATGCTATAGGCACTGGAAATCTGTAAAACAACAAGACAATCATCCCAAAAGATTAATTAACATCCTACAAAATATTGTATCATGAATGTACTTTTAAATCTCCTAGATCTAATAACTGTAGCTAAGTTTCAGCATAAAAAATGAGTGTATAAAAATTAGTAGCATTTCGATACATCATAACCTTCAAGCTGAGAGACAAATCAAGAACAGGGTCCCACTCACAATAGCCACAAAAAGAATAAAACATCTAAAAATATATCTGACCAGGGAGGTGAAAGGCCTCTACAACAAGAATTACAAAAAACAAGTTATTACTATACTTATATTTATTACTATAAAACAAGGCTCCAGTAACTAAAAAGCATTGTATAAAAACAGACACACAGACCAATGGAACATGTTAGAGAACCGAGACAAAATTGGCAATAACAAGAACTCAGACGAAGCTGGCAATAACAAGCAATGTAGAAAGGACTCCCAATTCAATAAATGGTTACTGGGATACTGGGATAACCGGCTGGCCATATGTAGAAAATTGAAACTAGATTCATACATTTTACCATATAGAAAAATCAACTTGAGATGGATTAAAGACTTAAATATAAAACTTACAACTGTAAAAATCCAAGAAGAAAATCTAGGAACTACCATTTTGGATATAGACTCTGACAAATACCTTATAATGAAGGCTCCAAAAGCAGTTGCAACAAAACTAAAATTTGACAAGTGAAACTTAATAGCTTTTACAGAGCAAAATAAACAATTTGCAGAGTAAACAGAAAACCTAAGGATAGGAGAAAACATTTGCAAACTCTGCATCTGACAATGGTCTAACATCCAGAATCTGTAACGAATTTAAGCAAATTAACAAGCAAAAAACAGCCTCATTACAACATCAGCAAAGGACATGAAAAGACACTTCTCAAAAGACATACATGTGGTCAACAAGCATTGGAAAAAATGCTTATCATCACTGGTCATTAAGGAAATGGAAACTAGAACCACAATGAAATACCATCTCACACTATTCAGAATGTCTATTACTAGAAAGTGAAAAAATAACAGATGCCTGTGAGGTTGCAGAGAAAAGAAAACATTTATATCCTGCTGGTAGGAATGTAAATTACTTCAGCCACTGTGAAAAGCAGTCTGGGGATTTCTTAAAGAACATAAAATAGAACTACTCTTCAACTGAGAAGTCTCATTACTGGGTGTATACCTAAAAGAAAATAATTATTCTACCATAAAGACACATGCTTGTATATGTTCACCTCAGTACCATTCACAACAGCAAAGACATGCAATCCACCTAGATGCCCATCAGTGGTAGACTGCATAAAGAAAATCTTGTGCATATACGGAACACTACACAGTCATAAAAAAGAACAAAATCATGTCCTTTACAGCAACTTGCATGGAGCTGAAGGCCATTAGCCTAATCAAATTAACACAGAAACAGAAAACCAAATACCACATATTCTCATTTATAAGTGGGAGCTAAAAATTGATTAGACATAGACACAGAGAAGGGAACAGCAGACACTAGGACCTACTTGAGGGCTCAGGGTAGGAAGAGAATGGATACAAAAAAACTACCTATCAGGTACTATGCTTATTATTTGGGTGTCAAAATAATATGTATAGCAAACTTCCAAAAGACACAATTTATCCATGTAACAAACCTGCAAATGTACCCTTTCAATCTAAAATAAGTTTGAAAATAAGCGGAAGCTTTCTACTATTGTAGAATAACAAATTAATTATTAAAAATATACGTAAAATTTAAACAAATTTAAACTGTTAATTTATAGTCAAAGAATCTGTGATCAAATTGGCATAACCTTTAAGAAAGTTAGATTACTCAACCAAAAAATTGCCACAAAACGTGTGTTTCAGAACTGCAGTAATGTTTAATGAGAGAGTACACTTTATATTTCTAATCAATAGTGGAAGGACTAGATATTATAAGAAGCAAATTTACTACCTGAGGCAGAAAAGGGAATCAACTAATATTGTTACAGGAAAGGGGTTCCGATCCAGACACGTAGAGAAGGTTCCTTGATCTCATGCAAGAAAGAATTCAGGGCAAGTTCACAGTGCAAAGCAAATGCAAGTTTTATTAAGAAAGTAAAGTGGTGAAAGACAACTACTCCATAGACAGAATAGGATGTTCCTGACAATAAGAGCAGGAATGCATCTACACTGGGTACAATGCTTGTATATATGATGAGATGTGTTCTACTACAAGGGTTTGTGATAAAGGCTTAATTTTTTTAATTACTATATTTTGCAAGAATTGATATCGTTATCTTTAAAGCAAAATTAGGGATGCCTTTCTTCTCCAAATATCAGGTTATCTGTACACTCCCAAGTCTGGCTCTGTTTAGTAAATGTTAATTTGTTTCCTTACATGTAAACATCTAAAGGCTAGGAATGTCTAACTTTCTGAAAATGCAGCCTGGCAAGTCTCACTCCCATATTCCTGGCCCTCATTCAAAACGGAATCACTCTGGTTTGAAGGCCTCTGACAATATGGCCATGGACAAGAGACAGGGTAGTCTCTCCAGTGAAGGCTGAGCAATGTCTAGACAACTACTCTGCAATCCTTACCATAATATCTCATTAGCCTCCAATGTTATCAAACTTTCCCAGCTATGGGACTTGTATTTTTAGTAAGTCTTTCAAATATCACTAAATCTTTCAGGCTCCCTTGGCATATGCCTCAGTATTTCCTCCCCCATAACATAATATCCATACCTTTCTAATTCCCCTAGAAATATGCTTTCTTCAACATTTCTTTCTCTTCATATACATCAACTACAAAACCTCTAACTCAAAGCATTAGCAAGCACAAGGATAACAATAAACCCAAAAAGAAATTTCTCTTTCTTGGTGGCAAAGAAGGAATTGATCTTTAAACACTCCAAAACAACAAGAAATAATATAAATATTTAATCATTAAAATAAGTCCCCATATAAACAATATAAAATTTATTACTTTTTCATACGTGGACATGAAGTAGTTATTGAGGTAGGACTAGTTATGTGAGTAGAGGCTATTAGTGTGTATAGACAGGAAGAGTCAACATATAAAAAAATAAGCTTAATCCTGACTTCTGATTCCTAAACCAGTAGTTCTCATCTCTCTCTATTCCTTGAAATTAACAAATGTGCAGAGCTTTAAAAATGCCGGCAATCAAGACAACCCAAGTAAATTAAATCAGAGTTTCTAGAGATGGGATATTGGAATTGGTATTTAAAAATATATATATCCTCAGGTATTTTCAACTTACACTACTAAACTAGGGTATACTGTAACGGTATTCCAAGTAATTATTTTACTGACTAAAAGTTTGTTTAGAAGAGGGTTGCTATGCAAATTAAATGGTTTAAATAGCACAATAAGCACAGTTGATATTATCTTTTGTAAAATCTCTGGGGAAACAAGAATTGGAATCAGAAAAATGAGAGTAAAGTCTTGAATTTTCTACTTACAAGTTGTATGAAAGTGATAATCTTTTTACGTTCTGTATCTGTTTTCTCATCTGTAAAACCAGAAAAAAATCACCTTCCTTACAAAATGATTTCAAATAAACTTAGAACATATGCATTGCAAAAATGTTATTTGAAAGCAATAGTCATATATTAGTTGTTTTACTGATATTCACACACCTATAATTTCAGTGTATTATTAGGAGATTAGGTTTTTTCCAATTTCTTGTAATCTCTGATAGGTACCCTTCAGTTAATGACAGAAATGTGATGAAAAATTTTCTAAACATAGCTATGAACAAAATAGTATTTTATAATTCATATACACTCTTTCTAAAGTACAAACAAATATAAGCATCTAGAACATAAATTCAAATAATAATAAATCTATTTGCTCAAAACAAAATTATTATGTATTTTAGGAATGTCTCTCAAACGTTCAACAGCCTCAAAATTTTCAAATACAGAGTATTAGTATTGACAGGTTTTTGTTGTTATTGTTCTGTTTAATTATTCCTCTTGTCTTTAGTGGTGAGGTTTAATTGGTAGGCAGAGATGAAATAGCTCTCATTGTAAAAGTCAATAGGTGTATAGGAAAAGGAAGCCAGATAATTCTTTCGATTTTTCTTTTCCTAACACATTAGATAATTACTTACATCTCTTCTATTAAAGCCATCAGACAAGTTTACTGATTGAGAACCAAATGTAAGTCAGTAACAGAAATACTTTCACTTGTTTTAATAAACAAAGCCCTTTAAAACACACAAACCATGTTTAGAGCTATTAAACTTGCGGCTTCCCTTAATTTATTCTTCACTTGGCTGTCTCAAAAGAGTTAATTGGGATTATTTAAATTCCTGTTCTTATATCTCCTACCTAGTCTTCTCCTAGCTATGACCTTGAGGAAGTACTGTAACCTGACTAGGCCAGACTTTCTCCACAGCAAAATTAAAACAATCATATATGCCTTTTGTTGTCTCTAAGTAGAAAATAAAATACTGTTTTTGAATGTGCATGGCAAACTCTAAAGTGATACATAATGTGACATTAATGTTTTGTGTTCTTTGCTGCTTGTCTTTTCCTTTCATAAAACAAAATAAATGTTGTTATAGACAGCTTTTCAGAAGGTATTAGCAGGACAACTGATAGGTACATAGCATCTTTGGCTGTAATGTAATGCCATTATAACATGTATAATTTCACCTTGAAAATTGTTCATGTTCTTAAGAAGTCGAAAATTTGAAGATTTGTTCTTACGGAAATAATGATGCATTACTCTGACATTTATACACATCTGCTATTGATTATAGGACTTACTGTAATAGGTTTTCTTCAGTCAGCTACATGAATATATATATTTGTTAACTGTGAAACAAATTATCCCTTAACATCCACTATAGAGTTATTAGCTTTTAATACACAGGTATGAAACAAAACAGGCTGTCTTGTTCTTAGGATGTAGAAACATTTAACAGATCATCACTTCTGGTAACAATTAGAACAAAGTGAGTACATCTCAACATCATGGTTATTATTTCTAATTTATGTTTAAAATCAAATAGCTGACGATGCAAGGAAACACAAATAAATGAAATTTAAGAAAGTGACAAGTCCTTTTTAAGAGAGAAGAACATAGTGGACCTCTCCATTTCTTGGAGTGGTGAATTGAAAAGTACCATAGAAATGTTTAAGCAGAAAGCAATCTATTTAAACATTCAACCATCATGCGTAGCAGCACTGGTGAATTAGAACACTAACGATCTAGTGTTAGTGTATTTTACATGTGGCCTAAGACAATTCTTCTTCCCATGTGGCTCTGGGAAGCCAAAAGATTGGCTTCCTGCCTTAAACTATAAAAAATACATGAAAAGATCTAGTGGAAAAGATGAACAATATTTGTGAAAGCAAAAATACTCTTGAGGGAATATCTTCTCTTTCTGGGTCCACAAGGGGATGGAGTTTTAAGGGCAAGAACTTCCTAGCACCATGCCCCCTCCCATCTCTCTACATCCAGGAGATTTAACGGTTTATGTTTAAATTTTATGAGTCCGGGAAGAAACTAAGAGTCAATCATCCCAGTGGAAGTTCTAAGGAACTCCTTTCATTGCCAGGAGTCTTAGAGAAGGTGGGGGTTCCTCCCAGGTTAAAAGTCCCCTTCTTTCACACCCCTTGGGATTCCATGTTCGGGTCCCTTTCTACAAACACTCACTGGTGGAAACTGCTTTTCCTCTCCTAAACTCCATCTCTCTCTCTCAATTCCCTTCCACTCAGTGTGGATGCTGTCTTTCCTCTCCTGGATTCCATCTTTCTGGATTCTCTCATTCAGTGTGAGAGGAACTTTACTCCTCTGGGTTTCCCCATCTGGGAGTCCTTCTCACTCAGTGTGAGAGCGGCTTTTCTTTCAGTCCCTCAGTGTGAGAGTTAGCTGTTTCTCTCTCCTTCTCCTTTTTCTCTCTCTGCTTTAAATAAATCACTTTCTACAACGCTTCTTGAGTCCGGCATTTACTTCGCACTGCACTGTGGTCCCCTCTCTCATTCTTGAGGGGGTAGGAGACCAAAAACCTGGAGAAACGTCCTCTCAGGGGAGCTGAGGGCACCCTGAACCCCTGAACCCCAATTATAACACTCTCAGTGGAGAAATGACAATTCTAAAAAGGAGTTAAATGAAAATGTCTGAAATAAAAAAATAATAATGTCAGAAATGAAGAATGTACTTAATTTATTTAAAAATAGACTAGATACAGTAGGAGAATTAATCAATGACTTTTAAATGTTTAATAGTATACAAATTCTACCTAGGAGGGAGCAAAACCTTTAGGTTACAAAAACATGAGCTATTAGGAAAAAGCATACATTAAACTTCAGCAAAATTATATATGGTTATTTTCTAAAAAAACACCATAAAGAAAATTATCAGGAAAGCCATTGATGAGAGCAAATATTTGCAATACTTATGTCTATTTAGATTTTGTATCCTGAATATAAAAGACAAATAATTCAAATAAAATATTCAACATATGAGAATGACCAACAAAAAGATTCTTATTAATAGTTTAGGGAAGTAAAAACTACAATGTGGTATTATTTTATACCCATTAAAATGTTTAAAAAGGAAAAAAAGAAGATTGATAATAGAAATGGTGGAGAGAATACGAAAAAAATGGAATTCCCATATTTTTTTTGTGGTAGTGTACAGTGATTCAGCCTCTTTAGGGAACTCTCTGGCATTTAGACATACATTCATTCTTTATTCCTGCAATTTCAATGTCAGGAATTTACCCAAGAGAAATAAAATGAAAGTATGTTTATAAGTATGTTTATGTCATATTTGTACAACAATGTCCCAAAGTGCTTCATTTATAATATCTAAGAGCTTAACTCAAGTGTCCGTTATCAGAAGAAAGGATAAACACTTCATGATACAATTATACAATGGAATACCCCTGAACAAGAAAAAATAGTAAATTGATGGTGAGTGCAAAAATGTGGATGAATTTCCAAAACATTTTTGAGTGCAAGAAGTCAAATGCAAAAGAATATGCACAATCCGATTCAGTTTATATATGGTCTAACTATAGGCAGCAGTAATTTAGATTAGAAAAATCAGAATGTAGTTGTCTTTTCAGAGGATTGACTGGAAAGGGGTACAAAATAATTGTTTAAAGTTATGGAAATAGTCTATATCTTCTTTTGTGGGCATGGTGCATGAATGAATACTCTTGTCAAATCTCATGTTCAGTGTTTTAAAAAGAACAAACATTAATTCAGTTTAAGATATATATTTCCTTGTTTTCTTCTTTATGAAAATATTTTGAAGAAAATGCTATATTATTAAAAATAAAGGTGGAATACAGGGACATAGAGGATTAATAAGGAAAAGGCAGTGGAAATCTATGGCTGAGAAAATAAAAATACAATGGTATCAACAGAAGTCATGTTGAAGTGGCCCTCAGCTCTTACAGCTTGGCTCTTCCCTTATTGAATCTGCATATATTCATATGTCAATGAATCAAATTAACCAAAAATAGCAGTAACTCTTATGAATTCAAAAATTCACATCAAGTTTGAAAGGTAAACAGAAAGCTAGAAAGCCTGCTTTAGGTCAAGCCATATCATCTTTTCCCTGAATTGTGAAAACACAACCCTGATCTCAGACTTCCTTTAAAAGGCCTTCGAAATTAACCTTTATTTATTGACAGCATGATGCTGACATGTCTATGCCTAACTAACACTTGTCATAGAATCTGTAAGGTGTAAGGGGTAAGTTACATTCTCCAGTAATATATGGATTTCCCCTTCGTATACCTCTGCTTACCTCCAGTTTCATCTCTCAGATTCTTCTGTGAGCCTTCTGTTCTGAGGAAAACCAATTATTTGCTGTTCCACGAAGATATTCTCTCTCACACCGGTTTCTTTGCTCTTTATCTGCTTTCCTGTCTGCTCAAAAAAAAAAAAAAAAGTCATCTCATATTTTATATTTAGCATATTTATTACCTCTTCTAAACTGCAGCCTCTGCTGGAGTCTCCAAGTAGAATGAATAACTCTCTTAGTGTTGTCACATTCTTTCTTGTAACTATTACAATATGTATGTATCTTCTCTTACACTCAGGCCCTAAGATCCCTGATGATGGCAACCATGTCATATTTATATTTATTTTCTCAGCACTCCGCACACTTCACAGAGAAAATTAATATTTGTTGAAGGAAAGATGAAAGAAAGTAGTGAGGAGAAAAGGAAATAACTGTTAAGCCATACTGGGGATATTTGGTATGGCCTAACTAGAGAAGGAAGAGGATAGCAGTGACTATAGACTATTGCCTCAGATGATATATAAAACACTTATATATTTTAAAAATATGAGAGTTCATTTATTTACCTATTTATCTATAAAATGCTAAAATTTCAAAATAATCACTATGCTAGCTAGAATAATAATGGAGGAAAAACTGCTGATTCAAGTTCGTATTTATTTATTTTGATGTCTCAGTATCAAATCTTAAAATACTGAAAAAAGCTGACCTCTAATAATCTCTAATTATTTTTCTCTTCTTTTGAATCCTTAATCTCTATCACATAGAATAACATCTTGACTTTCATAGACAATTGAATAAATCAACAAATTAATATGTTTCAACTCTCTCTACATTTTAAAGACCATAATTATAAGAAGCTAGATTACTTTAGATTAAAGAAGACTCTAGTTCACAGATTACACATATCACAATAGGTCATAGTGCTCATTTTTTGACAGATATGTCACTGAGTTTTTTTTTTCCTTGACCTTCTTATCTCTAATTTTGAGTTAATTTTATTTTTTCTTTTTCTTTTTCTTGGTCAAAGTATTTATTTTTTCTATTTATATCTTATACAAGCAGTAAAAACACTGAGTTTGTACTTTATTCTCTTCCCTCATAAACTACATTGAGGTTTGGAGGTACTCCTCACAGTACAATCTAAGAATGAGTGGTTTCTACAGGAAAAATATGGCAATAAATGAGTAACATATGTGGATGCCATCATCCCTCACTTTTTAGACAAATAGTATCCTTAACCCTAATACTTATACCCCATATATATATATATCAAATGTTTACCCTGAACATTATCTATTCTAGCTCCTCTTCCAGTCCTATTGTTGCTGAATTTAGTGTGGTGACTATCACTCTTGATTCAGATCTAACTAACTCAATATAACCATTCTCCTTTCTTACTGTCAAGAGTGGAGTATTTTATACTTACAGCCTGTAACTTTTTCCCTAATCTCAGATGTTTTATCTACTTTTGGCTCACTTTTTTTTCCTATTAACAATATCTATATATTTCCCTGATTTCTATCTGCTCTTAACTTCTTTGGCTAATTCTTTCTTTAAACCCTGTGATCTGGCTATCCCCTGGCCCAAATTCCTCATGATATTAATTTATATATTTGTGTTGAGCAAAAACTATTAGGTAGCATTGACATAACAAATCATGGAACTTTTATTTCCATATCTGCCTTATGTTAAAATTAGAGAGAAATTCATGAAGATCTGAAAAAAGAAATCAGCTTGCCACTCAGACAGTGATGAGGATGTGGTAATTTTAGTTTGAGTCACTCAAAGCAGACATACAAATTTATAAACTGATTGGGCCCTGGGTTTAATAGGTTTAAGGAAACTGACTCATAATCAGACATATAATATGTGAATGCACAAAGTGGAAGGGGGATTATTAAGTTAGAGTGAGAAATATAATTGAAAGGTAAATTAGGCAATTTGTGTCTCTATTCATCTCGTTCTCTTTATGAGTAAGTAAAAAGTTACCAAGACCTGTTTGATTACTGTAGAATCATAAGGGAAACAAATTAGAAAATATTTTCCCCCAGAATTTAAAAAATTGCACACATTTAATGTGCATACCTCAATGAGCTTGAACATATACAAATACTCATGATCCCATCACCACAACCAAGGTTGTGTATAATCTTAATAGCAATTACCCTCAAGTCACCATAGTCTGATGTATATGGATCTGTTTAATAGAGATATACAAAATAAAATGTTTTGTCACCTGAGTGGTCTCTCCCTCTAATGGTAGCAGAGATATATTGATTGAGGCTCTCTAGACTAGACAAGCATTCCAGCCATCAACAAAACTTCCTCAGTTCAAATACATTTTATTAATTAAATTTTATTTAATAAATGATTTTTATTTTCCTTTTTAATTTTTCTTGTTTTTTCCTTCTCAAGACTTCACTTAAGTCATTATGACTACATGGAGGTCTTTCTCTATTCTACTCAACCACATATTTTGGGACTAATTCAGTAACTGAATTTTCACCCCAATTATGTAAAAAAATAATATCACTATTTTACCTTTCAAAATAAAATGTTTATGGAATATGATTCATAACAATTTTACAATCATTTAAAATATTTATGACTTTTTAACTATCATAACAACTGGAAATATTTAGGTCTGACCTACTTTTGATTTCAGAACTGAATAAAAATAAATTTAAATCAGGTTAGCCTATTTATGGTGAGCTATTTAAATATAAATTAGAACTTACTACTCTACTTCCCACTCTCAGAAAGTTACCAGGAAACAAAAATTATAATTCACAAATATACCACAATATTAAATCTATCATATTCTTTGAAAATTGATATATTTCGATATAGGAGTATAGGTCACTTGATCATCTGTCTACACAACTTTACACATGCAGCTAACAAAGGTAAACCCATATTTTGATGCTGAGCATACAGCATTAATAAAATATACTTCAGGGAATATACATTTTCTATAGAAATTTTATGATAGATGAAACTCAACTTTAATATTTCATTTTATTGAAAGTAACTTGTATGCTAGGGAAAACCAGATTGACACTTGGCTATAGGCTACATGCTTTGTGACAAGATAACTTTTAACAAAAGACAATCTCTAGCCTTGAGGTGTAAAAGCCTCCAAATACTGAGAATACCTTTGTTGATAATGTTATTAAAAATCCTGAAGCGGGGGTAAAGGTGAATGGGAAAGATGGCAGGAGGTATCTTCTTCAAGTATACATTTACTTTTATCTGAAATTTTAAAGATTTTGTTATAGAAACATTTGTTTTGTAGGTAAAGATTTTGTTAGGTAAAATGCATAATACATATATTAATATGTGTGTATATATATGTGTGTGTGTATATATATATATTTTTTATATATATATATAATTATATATAATATATATATTATATTATATATAATATATATATATACTTTAGAAGTATATATATATATATATATACTTCTAAAGTATATTATATATATATATATATATATATATATATATATATATATATACTTCTAAAGCAAAAGGAACAGAGAGAGAGAGACAGAGAAAAAGAGACACTGTTATTTCTATTTATTTATGGATGGTAAGCAGGAAATTGGAAATTATGGAAGCTCCATTGAGCTTAATCATGCTTAACTGATCTACTCTGTTTAACTGACACTCTTGCAAGACCCAGATAATGTATGATCATGAATGGAGAAGGGTCATTAACCCAAAGAATGTTGAATTTAAAGGGGAATTATAGAGGTCTAACTCCTTTCCAAAATGGAAAAACATTCTATGACATCCAAAAACACCTTGAGCTCTCCTTCATGATATTAACTGGAAAAAGCAAATTTGATAGATTAGATAGATAGACAGAGAGATACATACATACATACATACATACATACATACATACATAGAGTTCCTGAAATTAAGTTAGAGGTATTCAGGCTTAACTTATCATGATGACGAGAAAGAAGAAGAGATTCTATGTGCTTTTTTGGTTACAATTCAATGTTTCCAATTCTAAATTTTTATTTTTAATACAGATAGAAAATTTCTTTTTTCAAATTCATACACATGAATTCTGTTTCTTTCTTCTGGAACAATTGTGAATTAATTAAAAGCCAACTACAAAATGTAATTTCTGATAATAGTAAAACCTACTAAATGTACTTCTCCTTTTCTTTCTTTTATATTAAATTGTTTTTTGTTAATTTCCAGCAAACTTGAACAATATTTCTCACAAATAGGCAATGTGATGGCAATTTGGCAACCTCTTTAGAAAGCTCACAATGGAGATTTATCTGTTTTAGACTGAGTAGATCTGAGATTTTTATTGATTCTTTTCTCTCTGGAACAAAAGGTAAATTTTTTTTTCTTTTGTGTCTATCAAATAAAAATAAACAATACTGGCAACAACAGCTACAATTGCAATAATCAAAAACACATGTCATTTCAAAGATTAATTACTTTTACTTACAACAGACATTTGTTACAGTCAGAATATCATGCTGCTACTGGGTTTGCAGTGGGAAAAGCTGAGTTTTCATCAATGCTGCCACAAAAGGCCGCCAGAGTGCAGACCAGAAAGAAGTCAGAATCAGTTCTTTTGCAACAAGGAGACACAAAGACTTGTGATCCCTGAATTGATCATTATGAAAACTTGGTTGTTGTTTGGCTCAAAGTATTGCCACTTTCTCTCTGTGAGACTAAGCATATACTATGTTCCACTAAATTCTCTCAAGAGTGCAGGAGTGGTAAAATTAGCTAAAGGCTTAGTTTCAAGCATCAAGGAATATCTAGCACTTACTGTAGTCTTTACAATATATATGGGCATCATTAAAATCAAGAACTAGGCAGTTATATATACTGAAAAATATCAGTCAGGAGAATTGTTCTTGAAACATAGTCCCTGGGCAACTTGTATCAGAGTTACCTGGTATCCTTCTTCCATTGAAAGATTCATGATCCCATGACTTCGAATATTTCTAGTAAAGCTCAGTAATTTGTTTTATCAAAAGGGAATTTATATTCATCAAATTATTTTCACTGAATTATGAGAAACATTACATGTTTTTGCTCATTGTATTTTACTTTCAACTCAAACAACTCTGAAATAATTCCGTATTCAGAAATGTGGTCTTTACACTATTGGGAGATTCTCTCTTGGTTGGGAAAAGCTCAAGAGAGAAATGCTGTCAGAAGAAACTTGAATAGCCCATGTCTTATTTTATCATATGTGCCTATACACAGATGCAGATAATGGCTAAATGATACTAGAGAAAAATCATTGTGTGCAAGCATTGACACTGAAATATCTTTTTACTCATGAATGATGGGGCAAAGAAAAACAGAATTCATAGACCAACAGAAAGACTATAGAAATTACTGAATTATAATTTGGAGCTTCTTTAGATACTTCTAATACATGAGACTGCTCATCAGAAATGTGATAAATAACATTATTTTAAATAAGTCAAATTAATTAAAACTCTATACTGTATGTAACCACTTTGTAAAGTCACTGTCTGAATCATCAAAAAATTTTTTGATAAGCTTCATGAATAAATACTTTCATATTCTAGAAACATTTGGAAAGATAAGTTTATGCATGCAATTTTAAATAAATCAGGATTTGACCAAATAATTGGAAAAAAAACTGGTAACAAAATATTGAATTTAATATTTACTATTGAATGATACAATTTTAAAGACACATACACACATACATATATATCAGTGTCCATAAAATCATAATTCGTTTCCTTTTTATGAAAAATATGAACTGCATTCCATCACTTATTAACATTCTATTGCTTTGAAGCAAATACATGGTGGTTAAGGATGTAGGCTTGCCTGCTATACCTGTCAGTTATTAGCTTACTTAGTCTTTGCATGCCTCAGTTTCCTCATCATTACAAGGTTATAAATAACAGTACCTATTTCAGGTGTCAATTAAATGAATTACTATGTCTTAAATGGTTGGAGTAGTGCTTGGCACATAGCAAATGTTATGTCACTTTTCATCTTTATATTTCGAAATCTTTTGTGAACATAAAGAGTCTATATTTTTGCAAACAATAAATATAAAAGTTATGAAAATGATACTATATTCATATTAACACCAAGAAAATAAATGAATGTATAAATAACTTGTTTTATTACATTTTGTGTTATTGTACTTTATAGATATGGTGTTTTACAAATTGAAGGTTTGTGGCAACCCTGCATTGGGTCAAGTTTATCAGTGCCTTTTTGTTTTTTTAACAGCATATATTCACTTTATGTCTCAGTGTCACATTTTGGTAATTGTGGCAATATTTCAGACTTCTTTATTAATATTATATATATTTTAGTCATCTGTGCTCAGTGATCTGTGATGTCACTATTGCAATTGTTTTGGGGTGCCACAAACTATGCACTTTGGAGATGGCGAACTTAATTGATAAATGTTTATGTGATCTGACTGCTCCACCAACTAGTCATTCCTCTGTCTCTCTTCCTCTCCTCAAGCCTCTCTGTTACCTGAGACACAATAATATTGATACTAGGTCAATTAATAACCCTACAATGGCCTCTAAGTTTTCAAGTGACAGAAAGTGTTACATCTCGCATGTTAAATCAAAAGCTAGAAATGGTCTGGGTGTGGTGGCTCATGATAAATTCCAGCACATTAGAAGGCTGAAGCAGCAGAATTGCTTGAACCCAGGAGTTCAAGACCAGACTACTCAAGATAGTTGAGATCCTATGTTTACAAAAAAATAAACAAAATTAAACGGGTGTGGTGGCACACGCTTGTGGTCCCAGCTACTCAGAAAACTGAGTTGGGAGGATGGTGTGCGCCCAGGAGCTCAGGGCTACAGTGAGCCCTGTTCATGCCATTGCACTCCAGCTTGATCAACAGAGCAAAACCCTGTCTAAAAATTAAAGTTAAAATCCAAAATCTAGAAATGGGTAAACTTATTGAAGAGTCGGAAAACTAGGACAGGATTTCGACAGGCCTTCCTCAGTCTTCTTTCAGGTTTCTGCCTGAAAGCTAGGCCTCTTGTTCAGGCAGCAAAGTTGTAAATGCAAAGGAAAAAAATATTGAAGGAAATTAAAAGTTAGCTCCAGTGAATACACAAGTAATAAAAAAGTAAGACAGCCTTATTGCTGATATGGGGAAAATTTGAATAGTCTGGAGGGAAGATCAAATCAGCCACAACATTCTGTAGACCAAAGCCTGATCCAGAAGAAGGCTCTAACTCTCTTCAACTCAGTAAGGCTGAAAGAGGTGAGCAAGCTGCAGGAGAAAAGTTTGAATCTAGCAGAGGTTGGTTCATGAGAGTTAAAGAAAGAGGTATTTCTATAACATAAAAAAGTAACTGAAGCTTCAACAAGTTATCCTTAAGATCTAGCTAAGAGAATTAATGAAGGTAGCTGCAGTATACAAAAGATTTCCAATGCAGACAAAAAAGCCTTATATTGAAAGAATATGCTATCTAAGACTTTCACAGATAGAGAGAAGTCAATGCCTGACCTTATAGCTTCAAAGGGCAGACTGATTCTCTTGGTAGGGCACAATGCACGTGCTGACATTAAGTATAGCCAATGCTCATTTATTGGTTTGTCAATTCTAGGGCCCTTAAGAATTATGCTAAATTGACTCTGTCTGCCCTCTGTAACTGAAACAACAATGCCTGAATGATAGCACATCTATTTGTAGCATTGTTTACCAATTATTTTAAACCCATTGTTGAGACCTATTGCTCATAAGATTTTTGTGAAAATATCTCTGCTCATTGGCAATGTACTTGGCCACCCAAGAGCTCTGATAACTATAGATAAATAGATGATAGATGGATAGATAGATAACATTGTATACCTAAACAAGAAGAAGAATGTTTTCATGCCTGCTAATACGAAATCTATTCTATAGCTCATGAACAAGGAGCAATTTTGACTTTGAAGTTTTATTATTTAAGAAATACATTCTGCCATAGATCGTGATTTATCTGATGAATTTGAGCAAAGTAAGTTGAAAACCTTCTGGAAAGGGTTCACCATTCTAGATGTCACTAAGAACATCTGTGACTCAGAAGAATAGATCAAAATAAATTATCCACATTAACAGGAGTTTAGAAGAAGTTGATTCCAACCCTCTTGGATGACTTTGAGGGATTCACGATTTCCATGGTGGAAGTCATTGCAATGTGTTGGAAATAGCAAGAAAATCAGAATTAGAAATGAAGCTGAAGATGTGACTGCATTGCTGAATCGCCTGATAAAACCTGAATGGAAACAACTTGCTTTGTATAGAGGAGCAACAAAAGTGATTTCTTGAGATAAAATCTACTGCTGGTGAAGATGCTGTGAAAAATATAGAATAACAACAATGGGTTTAGAATATTACATAAACTTAGCTGATAAGGCAGTGGCAGAGTTTGAAAAAATCAACTCCAATTTTGGAAGAAGTTCTACTGTGAGTAAAATGCTACCAAACAATGTTGCCTGCTACATAGGAATCTTGTGAAAGGAAAAGTCAATAGATGTGGAAATCTCCATGCTTCTCTTATTTTAGGAAATTGCCACAGCCACTCCACCTTTCAGTAACCGCCAATATAATCAGTCAGTAGCCATCAACATTGAGGGAAGAACCTCCACTGGTAAAAAGATGAAAATTCCTTAAAGGCTTAGATGATTGTTAGCATTTCCTAGCAATAAAATATTTTTAAATTAAGGAATATAGTTTGCTTTTTAGATATAATAAGAATGCAAAATTAATAGACTATAATATAATGTAAAGATAACTTTCATATTCACTGGGAAAACAACACATTTGTGTGATTCATTTTATTGAAATAATTGCTTAATTGCAGTGGTCTGGAACCAACCCTACAATATCTCTGAACTAATCCTGTAAATGTGTTACAAGTGGATTTGTTTCATCCTGTATTCTTTCTTAGTAATTGTACAAATCTTTTAATGTAATGTCTAATGAATGAAAGAAATGTGAAAACATTTTCTCCATATGGTATTGCTACAGAGCAACTTCTAGGAAGAGATTTGTTCAGTAATAGCACAGATGTTCCAATCTCTGTTTTCATGAGATGCCAAGATATGTCTGCTGGGAACGAAACCGGGTGTAATTTGTGTAAATCATTGTATGTTAAGTGCATTATGTATTAAGTGTTTGTCTATTAGTGCTAGAAAAATAATGTCCTTTAAACTTCTGCATCCTGTTGTCTGCCCCATAGCAAGAAAACTGGATTACCCTAATAAAAGACTAATGAGGAGCTTAAATTCTATGCCACACTTCAACAAGACGTTTTGCAAGATAAATGTTATCTGGCATTTAGTTTTCCCTTAGAAGCAGAGAATTTGACTGTTTCTTTTTCTAGTAAAGAATGTATTATACATACTGCTATTGCAGCTTAAAGCAACCACATTATCTGCTATGCTTGCCATATGGGCATTTACATTGTGATATTAGGCTATCAAGTTAAATAAAATATTAAAATTTTCACAGTAATGGTACAATCAAACTTAAGCTCCTCTGTGAATTACTATATCTTTAAGTCCTTAGCAACACATATATTGTAATAGAGCATCGTGAATGCTAGACATACTTGATCTTTAGGGTAAACTAGCATGTTCACCATCTATTTTCTTAACACTCTTATGCCTGCTCAATTATTGAATTGCATCACTAATTACAACAAAATGCTCTCTTGGTGTTTTGTGATTATTACTTAAATGATTCTAATATAACTGCTCACCTTGTCATTCCAGTAGCTATATGAAAATATACTTTTTATATAACATGTCCTGCAGCTACTACTCCAGAGATGTCCCATGCTGCTGTAAAATTATGCATTTGTTGCCTTATTTGTTTTCTGTTTGGGTGCATTTCAAGTCTCTAGACTAAACTGGTCTGCCATTTATTACTAAAGTGGCTAATTTAAAGAAATTTCATCTTTTAGCCTTTTTGGAAAAGTCTTCTCTTTTTCATATTTTGTTTGTTAGACCTAATTGTGACTTCATACATCAGATATGTTTTTAATTCATTTGATTTATTTATTACGCTGTGATTAAATTCTAGTTAACAAAATACATTTATACCCAGAGTGACCCAGGAAGATGTCATATCCTCACAAAAGGTGAAAACTATATTGTTTCTCTCTAAATTTTATTTGACTTTGAAAAACATGAAAACTTTCAATATTTTGAATGGACAAAATATATTTAACAAGATTGCTATTAATATATATTTTTTCTTTGATTTTCTTCCTCAATCTTCCTCTGAGAGTGGAACCTAGATTTAAAACTGATGGATTCCTAAAAACTTGGGAGACCATTTCAACTCCTCTCTGGGTATCTCCTCAGTCTTTTTCGTCTAAATCAGCAGGTTGGTACTATCTTAACCTGTTCTTCAAATACAAGTAAAGAAGAGAAGTTAACTCTATTTTTAGCATCAAAGGGAAGTTGCTAAGTTATCACATGATAAAGGTGCTCTATTATTTTGTTTTCACCTTATAAATAATCATGATAATCCACACTCTTTCACTCACTAATTGAATTATGTATATTTAAATGATAATTTTATTATTAATTCACAATATCTTACTACTAGTTCTGGAAAGCTAATATTTACTGTGTTTCATTTTTATGAAACCATGTTTTGAAATACATATAGGAAGCTTGTTACTTGCTACCTTAGATTATTCATTTTATTTATATGTCATTTTTTCTTATTTTCATAAGTTATACTCAAACGCTGGACAAAAAAATAGATAATTAATACAATGAGTATTTTTTAGATATTCCTTAATAATTTGAATTTTAGTGTTTAAGTAATATTGTCCAATGCTAAAGTAATTCTTTTACTCTGTATATGTCTATGTTCCTGCTTCTAAGAATGCACAACTAAATTATGATGAACAAAGTTAGAGCTCATTTGTCTATTCAATGAGTAACACTGTTCTTAGATTAAATATTTCCTCGCACAATAATGGCTAACATATATTGAGATGTGAACCAAAAAAAAAAAAAAAGAAATAGTTCTAATCATGACATGTTACAAAAATTTCAGTAAAACACTATGTGATGAATATAAGATAATGACTCATGATTAAAGTTACCACCTGTTTCAATTTAATCAAAAACAATGCTCAAGTCAGAAAATGAATATGGATTGTATTATGTTGAAAATGCATCTATTTTTGTTATACTGGAGGCTCTCTGTGAAGTATACCTAATTCAGAGACAAGGCTTTTGGAAAACTTTGTTTTCCAGTATGATACCAGCCTCAAAATTTAAAATAAGCAATCAAACTAAAAGTACAAAGAATTTTGAAATTAAAAATGCAATTTTTGAACAATGAATTAAACAATAAAAAAGAACCAATAAGTTAGAAGCCCAAATATCACACATAAGAGATGAGGTATGAAATTTTTCAGAGATAAAAATAAATATTGGGATATAGTATGTACAAAAGTTAGCCCCTTTTGGTAGAAAGTAAAACGTGCCAGAGAAGCAGCTGGAGATGGAAAAGAGCTAAAAAATATATATTGGAATGAAGTCAATTGAATAAAGGGAAAAATTTTAGCAACAAAATTATACCAGCAAAGCTAGTCACCACTAACCATGGCAATAGTGGAGATTCAGGCATTTAACAAAATACAAAAAAGAAGAGGATTGTTGCTGAAAAGCAAGAGAAAATTTTCTAACCATGCAGTCTGGAGATTTAACTCATAACATTTAAAATCATGGGACATCACTAATGTGCTTGAGTATGACAGGATGGAAGGAGGATAAAAAGAACAAGTTAACAAATCCTGAAGCAGTATGTAATGTCTATTTTGTGCATCTGGAAATGGGAAGAGGCAATGATCACTTGTACTTTAGCCTTTTCATTAAAACCCTAAATATAGTCATGTGATTTATTAAAGAAAAGTTTAGCCTAGGCTATAAGACAAGAGCTTTATAATAGTAGCTATTTACAATTAAAAATAGTGTGACAAGAATAGGATCATTTTAGAGACCACTGAATACCAATTTTAGAGCAGAAAACAAGTAAAGTTGATAGCAAACATGATCATCAGAACAAAACCAACTATATGTTATTTCGTTTATATAAAAAACTGCATTTGAATCATAACAGACTTTTAAAAATATGTTTTTATTCAGGAGTCATTTAATCCTTCCCTTCAGCTATACAGTCATATTTAGAGGCTACATGAAATGATGTCCTTAGATCTAACTCTATCTTATC
Source organism: Plecturocebus donacophilus (assembly GCA_004027715.1). Taxonomy (NCBI): domain Eukaryota; kingdom Metazoa; phylum Chordata; class Mammalia; order Primates; family Pitheciidae; genus Plecturocebus; species Plecturocebus donacophilus. The sequence continues at coordinate 126,932 of PVKP010001676.1, forward strand.
TATTGTGGTCCTTTTTGGACATTAGATTTAAAGTATCACTATTAATAGCAGGAGAGAAAACGTATAATGTAAATAGAATATTTCCCCAAAAAATACGTATGTTGAAATTCTGGCCCCCAATGCTACTGTATCACCAGATGGAGCCTTTGGGAAATAATTAGGTCAGGAGGATGGAGCCCATATGAATGGGATTAGTGTCCCCTATAAAAGAGTCACAAGGGAGCTTCCTTTCCCCTTCTGTCATGTGAGGACAGAAAATAGTTTTTTATAAACAAGGAAGCAGGCCCTTACCAGGCACTGAATCTGTCTGCACCTTGAACTAGGACCTTTCAGCCTTCAGAAAGGTGAGAAATAAATTCCTGTGGCTTATAAACCAACCAGTCATTGGTATTTTTGTTACAGCAGCCGAAAAGGACTAAGACAATGTGTTAGTTTGTATCAATAGTTTTAAAATGAAAAGAAGAAAGATTTTCAGATACAGATGGTGTTAACATGATAGTATATCTGTACGTTTAAACATTGAGGGAACACACAAGAAAGAAAGCTTCAAGAGTATTTCTTGAGTTTTTGAAACATTTTGGGTTTCAGAATTTAGTGTATAGTATAGACTATTTCAGATAACACAGAATGAAGGATTCCAAAGCAGAGGGAATGCCGCGATGGCAGTGGTACTACAAAGCAACTTTGCCTGAGGAAACCAATCACATCCATATTCTCTACTTAGAGTCTTCTTGTTGCCAAAGTGTTCTGTATTCTGAAGGTAACACTTTCAGAAATACATTATTCAGATCTATAATTGAAGCCTTATATAGAATCAGAACACCAATGACCAGAAGAATTCTGATAACCTGAATTGGCCTCTCTGAAATCAATAAAAGAAGGCAAAGGGGCTGAGCATAATTAAAGAATATAAATCACCCAGTAGTAAACTGAGCTACCACTAGACTTTGAATTGTTCTAGGACTAGCTGGTATGTGTTAAACATGCAATTGATGTAAAATGCCTCTGAACTAAACACCTTGGCACTTTGGATAACTTGGAGAACATGGATTCAGAGTAATGACCTTGAAGAGATTGTCATAAAAATGACACACAGGGCCCCATATACAGTTTAATTCTGAAATAGCTAAGTTGAATATAACTCTGGAAAAATGACATCATCCCAATTAAGGAAAAAAAAGGTTTAGAAATAGTAATGGTAATAAACCTCGACCAAAGCACTTCCTGTTTTGTTTCCTTCTTTGTTTGTTATCTCACCATGACAGTGATTCTTGTGGTGCAACAGAACCTTCCGTCAAACTGCCCAAGTGAGTTAGTTTTGACTGGTTTTTCAGAAAATATGCCATTTGGCCATGAGACCAGAGTTTCCTGTTGACTTTTTCTGTACACAAAAATAATAAAGGCTGGCTTTTGTAATTAATAAAGGTCTCTGGTTGCCCTCTACCAATGTAGGCAGAGGAAAATTTAGACTCATTTTGATTGCTATATGTATTCTGAATGACAAAATGAGACAAGTGGGTTATATTTATAAAGGTACTGTATATTTAAATAATTATTTTTATTTAAGTTATTATTTGAATTATTTCTAAGCAACATTGTGTTCTATTTTGTTAAAAGTTGCTTGTAATCTGGAAAAGATAAGTAGTCATAAATTCTAACAAATACATAATGCTAATTATATTTCTTATTCTAATGTTTTGTAGTAACCCTCTTTAGTAAGTGATACAACTATGTAGAGCTCTTATTTTTTTTTGTTTTTATTACACTTGTTTCCTTAACATGCATACTGTTACACATTTCAAACAAATTTAAGTCCTTTCTTTAGTTTAAGTGGCATAAATACTATTTGCTATACTAAAGTTGTTTTAGACTATAGGAGATACAAACATTGATCCAACAACTTGGAAAAATAAAAATAAAAATTGTAAAAGGTATACTAAAATATTTTAACTATCCACGTGCAGAATTATATCTTTATTTTCTGCTTACTGGTACCTACCAGTTTCGTAAAATTCTAGGCCAAGTTGCTTGGCCTACAGCCATGTTTGTATTTCTGAATTTTCTTGTGGTTCCTTTTGTATTTATCAAAAAAACCATATTTTTGTTTACACTTTGACATTTCCAAATTTTGAATGTACTTTTTAATTAATGTTGCCTTAGATGACAAAGTAAAATAGGAATAATATTAAATATAAGTACCATTTCTGTGTGTGCATTTTTTGTATGTCATAGACCTGTAAAAGTACTTCATTTAATAATAACAACTCTTAGAGATAAGAACTATTATTATTTCTCTATGCAGTTGAGGAATCTGAAGGTTGGAGCAGTTGAGAAATTAACTCAAGGATATCCAGTAGGTAAGTGATAGAGCAGGTAATGCTTCAGGACACACTGAGTATAGAATCCAAACTCTTCCTCTAGAATAACGACTCACACTTGACTACAACTCCAGTAGTGAGACCTTATATTCAAAAACCAGGTAAAGCCTAGCAACACTATATATTCAGAAACATCTTTTTAAACTTACATCATTGTAACGGAAGAAAACAAAAGGTGATATCTTCATAATCTTATAGAATAATCTTATAATAAAATGTTATAATGTTGCTCTAAAATTTTATAATACAAATTTTGACTTCCTTTTATACCTCTCCCACCACTGAAGAGAGCCAGTGTCGTGCTAAATGTATCCCTTCCCTTCCTCCTCACTTTCCTCCTTTTCCTTCTTTTTCTGATTCTTCTTCCTCATGTGCAGAAAGCAAGCTTCATTTTTCTTCCCAAACATGTTCTGCCCTCCCAGCCTACTTCTTTACTAGCTCTGCTAACTAAATGGAAACTGTTTTATGAGACTTAAACCTTCCTCTGAAGGAAATAGTTAATATAATAGAGTGAAGCGTTTATGAGCCAATCAATTCCCATAACAATTATTAACAATTTATTCATAACACTCTGGTTTAATCTTTTATTTTTTCAAGGAATTTCTTCATTTTCTCAGGGCAATTGAGCAAAACTGCTATTTTCATGGTTGAATCTATATCTACAAGATTCAAAACAATCCCTCATTTTAAATTGGACACTAGACATGCATAAATGATCAGTGCTTCTCACATTTGGTTTAGGGCTGTTTGAAATCCTTTGGTTTTTATTCCATTGCTTATTAGGGGTTTTAGGTCCAATTTGTATTGAAGTTTTCTCCAGAGTGCTGGAAGGATTTTTGTTTTAGATAAACAAATGCTGTTCAAAGTTTGCTAGAAAAAAGTTATAGCTATGTATATGTACATGTATTTGTGTTTGAATCAGAATTCAAGAAGTCAGTGCTGTATGTTTTACTTTTAAGTTTGTTACTAGGATCAGTCTCAGTTCCCAATTTGGATATGTATAGCCAAATTATTATACTCTTAATTTTATAAATATAGCTTACTTTGTTGTAAACAAAGCATTATCAGCATGGCTACAAATTATTATCTTTGTTTGTGGGGAGTTCATCAAGAAAGCAAGCAAATAATGTCAAATATTTTTAAATAAACCAGTGACAAACTTGCTGATAAACACAAAAATGGAAAAGTCTTATGCAATTTATCAGTAGAGAGTCCCCTCTATTGGATACACTTTTAGCAAGATTTACTCAAATCTATGGTTTTAAAGTGCACAGCTACCTGGAAAATATCTCAAAAGCTAAACTTTGAAGTATAAAACGCAGATGCTTTATGACCAAAATAGCTTCCTTCTGTGTGATGTCTATATACATCACTTACAGATTGCATATGCTAATTTGGGCTAAAATATGTTCTGATGTGGAAAAAAGAGCACAGGGAGCTACTCTGACATTCCAGACTACTCCCTGTGCCTTGTGATTAAATGTATACTTGAAATTATTAGCATAGATTGACACTTGGTAAGACTCCAATTTTTCTGATACTGTGTATCTTTACTTTGAATTGTTCTTTAAAAAAAGAATATATATATATATCTCATCACCAAAATTGTACTATCACAAATAGCATTTAATTCTATTAATTTTGGTTATTTAAACGTAATAAGAGCTCAATCATTTCTTTGTTTTGTTTTCCAGATGAATAAAGGGATTTGAATATTAGTATCTTAAAGATCGAAGTCTATCATTCTTAAGCTTCCACTATTCCTGCAATTAGTGTTGGTTACTGTTTCATTCCTACATAGAAATGAAGGATTTTCTCTTTCTTTACATACACCTCCTTTGGTCATTCATAAGCAATTTTTTGATAGATTCACTATACTTTCCACAGAGAATTGAGCCAGTTTCCCTCAATTTTTGTCAAATTGCCTAAACATTGAGTTCTGTCTAAAGCATTCCTATGACTTGACATTCATTCTATCTTATACCTGAGGAACTGGATTTATTCACAGAAAACTGAAATCAACCTCTCATCCTCATCTAATATTGCTTCCAATATAATTTTCCTCATGCATTTATAAACACATCAAAACCTTCTAAAATATGTCAATGGCTTCAGCTCATTTCTAAATTGAAATTAAGTTGAGGAACAGTAATAAATGTTCTCTTTAAAGCTATGTCCTTTGCAGCAACATGGATGCAAATGGAGATCATTATCTATTTGCATCCATGCCAATGGATTTTGCATGGATGCAAATTTGCTCAATTTGCCAATTAACTTGAACATAAAGGTGGGAACAAGACTACTAGACTTGGAGACTATTAGAGGGCGTAGAGAGGGATGGGGCAAGGGTTGAAAAGCTATCTATTGGGTATTATGCTTATTACTGGGGTGATGGGATCATTTGTACCACAAACCTCAGCACCATGCTATATCCCTGTAACTAACCTTCACATGTGTTCCTTGAATACAAAAGAAAATTTGAAATCACATTTTTAAAAAGTTGTATCTGAAGTGCAATGTAGCCAAACAGTTTTAGAATCATTCTAAAACCGACTTCAATGAAGTCAACCTACTGCACATCCACATTACATGACCTTACTTTTAAAACTGAAGATTCTAGTTACAAAGACCAGTAATTAATTTATTTAATCATTTAATTAACAAATATTTATGTAATGTTTACTATGTAACAATACTCTGTTAGAGCTAGGGACACTGCTACAAATAGGATGTTATGTTTTCTATAAATATTTCGCTAGCAGTTTGTTAAATAACACATCTTCTAAAGAATTGTTAAAATATTATGAATGCTTTCAAAAGAAGGGCGAAGTGCTAATGAATCTTTAACGAGGACGATCTATCATGGCAAGAGATTCATTTCTACAGGTAATGATAATGCAGTTTTGTCTAAATGATAATAACTCAAAGATTGCATTTATTGGTTGAATCTCAGCTTCTCTAAGAAATGTAATTGATTTAATATATACCTTTCCCTTTTTCTCTATATATTCTACATTGTTATTGTTAAAATATAAAACAATAACTTTTGATTAAATTACAGAGGAAATATGTATACTACAGCATTTCAATAAAATAGTCTGAATTTTAGGTTGTCTATTAACTGACAGATACAGCACATTCTTTTAATAAATAATCCAGTTAATTTAATATCACTTGGGTCTTGGTTCTCTTCTCCCTAGTATATGATATTGTAAATTGGCAATTTCATTTTTCATATCAATAATAGTTTTTTGGTTTGGGTGGTGGTAGAATATAGACAAAGGTGTGTTAATATTATTATATTCATTTTTCTACATGTAGACAATCTTATTTATGGATGTATCTTAGTAGCTTTTTCTCTTTTTCTTTCTTCTTCTATCCCTCTTTTCACTAAAATATTTAAAGCAAATTTTCAAAATTTTGAGTGTTCTGTGCCAGGAATCATGATAGGAATTGATAAAAAACAAAAAACATGGTCCTTAACTATTAGAAATACAGTGTTTTCTTAAGGAATGGTAGCAGACTATGTTACAATCAACTATGCATATTCTGTTTTAAAAATTAATGGGCTCTATCCTAGGCGTATTAAATCAGTATCACTGGAAGTGGGGCCTTGAAAACTGTTTATAAAAAATATTGCCAAGTAGTCATGGTAATAGTGGAACCATTGTTTTAGTGAAAAATCTGTATACTTTAAGGATTTATGCCTTTTATAACATGGTCTTCAACACACTTTACTTCGGTTTAATCTCACATTTTATTCACTGCAATAAAATAATACTAAATAATATTACTAGAAACAATTATTTATTAAGCTTACTAAGGATAAAATAGTGCTCTCAAGATATTTACATTTGTTAACTCATTTTATTCCGACAATAATCCTGTGAGGTAGATAAGATTCTAATTTCTATTTGAAGGACACAAGGAAACTGAAATGGGGAAGGTTACATAAACTGTCCAAAATTTACTCAGCTAGAAAGTGAAGGAGCAAACTTACACCCAGAGTAGTAATGTAGTTTACTTTTACATGGTATAAATCCCAAGATATATTGCCATTTTTTTCTTTAGATTGTCAGTTATCTGTTAGAGCAATTAAAATAACCATAATGTTTACCTTCACTTTTTACAGTTTTTAGCATTCTTAATTTATTTAAGTGGATTCAAGTTTTGTTGGGTGCCATGAGATTTTGGGCTTGTAGAACTTACTTGAATATTTCTTATAGTTCAGGTCTCTGGCAACAAATACTCTCAGTATCTGCTTGTCAGGAAAATCACATAGACATTATTTTTTAAGGAAACTTTTTTGAATACAAAATTTTAGGTTAGTTCTTTATTTTTACTTCAGTATATTATAGATGCCTCTTCTCTGCTTCTAACTTGTTCACCTTCTGCTAGGAAGTTTGATGTGACTATTTTCTTTTTAAATTCACTGTATGTAATATCTCCCACTTTTTTCCCTGGCCCTTACTACTGCTTTAAGATATATTTTTATGGAAACATCTATAATATTACAATATTTTCTATTTCAAACATGCGTGCATGCACACACACACAAACACACACACACACACACACGTTCTATACAGACTAAATAGCACACTTTAAACTTTCTGTGCCAGACTCCACTCCACATCAATGGAGTTTATTCTATTCATTTACTTATTCTAACCTATTCTTCTCTGTTTCTTCAGGCATACTTGTTTTATTGCCTAGATTTTGTTTCTGATTCTTATTCATATATCCTCTTACTTGATAAACTCATTTATTCAGTCTTTTTCTTTGAATGTGACCTAACATTCCACCTCAGAAAAAATCTAACTTTGATATTAACCCTCCATCAATATTAAATAGAGCCACATGTCGAAGATTGAAGAATTCTTCTGGATTCCCCATTTTGACCAGTAGAACTAAGCAAATAATTTTACTTTGGGGGTTCTATTCTTGGTAATAGAATGAGCCAATAAATTCGTATGAGGATTTTATGTGAAGGACTCATCAGTGCAATAGACTTATGATATTAAATATTTTAAATCTACTAAGACTAGAAGTATTTACCACTCTCTTAAATATAATAAGAAATTATAGCTTATACATCATTCTAAGATTTTGGGACACTTTCAAAGCCTCATTCAAAATCTCATAAAAATGCGTACTTTGCAGCATTTCTATCAATTCAACGTCAGACAGCCTCCAATATTTTCTCCTCAAGTACTTGTTGCAATGTAGATCCCTGGATACATTGCTGGCTTCTAATCTTAAAATTGCTACAGATAGATTTCTGCCATATGCATGATAACAAGTTTCTTACATAATTACTATGCACATGAAAATTTGAAAGTCAACATTATATATTTATTAAGATTCTTAAAAATATTGAATCTTATCCAAAACAAAATAGGGGCTAAATATGTATTATTTATCCTCTATTTTATGGAGTTTGGGATCGTTAGTTGATGGTTTAGAATTTTTATACATTATGAAAAATGACGTGTAAAAATTATTTTAACAAAATCACATGTGTTCTTATCTAAATGTGTTATTAAAGTTAGCATGTTGGTAGAAACAATGACCAGATAATCAGCAACAATAGTTGCTAGAATCCACAAATGTATGTCATAGAAAAAAACTAAATAATGAATTGAAAATAACAAAGAGCCATAGTAGTTGATATGGTTAGGGTTTGTTTCTCGACCCAAATCTCATTTTGAATTGCAATCCCTATAATCCCCAAGTGTCAAGGGAGAGACCAGGGGGAGGCAATTGAATCATGGAGGTGGTTTCCCCCATGCTGTTATTGTGATAGTTCTTATAAGATCTGATGTTTTTTTTTTTTTTTATAAGGGGCTCTTCCCCCTTTGCTAGGCACTTATCTTTCCTGATGCTTTGTGAAGAAGGTGCCTTGCTTCCTCTTCACCTTCCACTATGATTGTATTTTTCCTGAGGCCTCCCCAGCCATGTTGAACTGTTAGTCAATTAAACCTCTTTCCTTTATAAATTACTCAGGCTTGGGAAGTTCTTTATAGAAGTATGAAAATGAATTAATATAGTAGTATTTATTTCAGCAATGCAAAGAGGGTGAAATATTATTTCTATTGCTCTAGGAGGTATGATATTTTAAAAGACACTTTAAGAATGTTTACACTTCAGTAGGCAACAAGAAGGCAATAAAACATTTTTTAAAGTGACATAAGAGAACAATATTTTTGGAAGATGTTAAAGGTTTTCAGATAAATGTAACCTTGTCTTAAAGAAATTGAAGTAGAGACTTGAGATGTCCTGCTACTTGTCTAAAAAATGTCATAGTGTTTTATATGATGCAGGATTACTTACAAAAAAAAAACAATAAAAATTAACTCAGATTAAAGATCTCCCTAATTTAACAAGCAGTAATCAGTAACAACAGTGGACACTGCTATGATACAAAGTATATTATAGCCTTATCTGCAGCAAATAACTCTATATTATGAATAATAAAATAAGTGCCAGCAGTATAAAAATATGTCATATCCCAAGGAATGGAAAAGTAAAATTATAAAAGAGAATCATTTCTCTGAAAATTTTTATGATACTATGTTTTATACATTTTGAATGTGCCTTAGCAACTGCCTTCTAAACCAATTATAATAAAATTAGGACAGAGATATGATTAGATAACAGAGTAGAAACCAGAAGATTGAATTTGGATTGACTGAATTTTTCACTTCAGTGGTATTAAGAAAAATTATCCCAAACTTGGAAATCAAAAAAAAGTACATTATTTCCTTTCAATGATCTACTGAGGCAATGTTTAATAAGAATACTCAAGGACCAGATAATTATTCAGGAGTACATAGGGGTATTCTACATTGCAATTTACTATTTCATTAACACTCAGGTGGTGTGAAGTTAAATGTTAACTTGAAGACTGCAGTTTAGCAGAAAAGGTAAGTGCATAGGTTATGTTTTATTATTCTAAGAGATATGTGGTATTTTGTATGATACTTCAAGCCTCATATTCTATGCTCTTTTATTTTTTAAATAATTCTCAGAAGTACCATATACGGTTCAGGAAACTTTCTGTATAGGTTCAGAAAGGAAATATTTTCTTCTTTGCAAAAGTATTAACTACAGTCACCATGTTATACATTATATACCCAGATTATTCATCTTATAACTGAAGTTTGTGCCTTTTCACCAAGACCTCCCTTTTCCCCAACCTCCCCAAACTTGGAAGCAACCACTGTACTCTGTTTTTATTAATTAGACTTCTTTGGATTAATATATAAATGTGATGATATAGTATTTGTCTTCCTCTGTTCTGACAAATTTCACTTGGTATAATGCCCTCCAGGTTGGCCCATGCTGTCACAAATGTCAAGATTAGTTTCATTTTTTGGTTAAATAATATATATATATATATATATATGTGTGTGTGTGTGTGTGTGTGTGTGTGTATCAGCCAGTTTATATCAAATGTAAATAATATTCCATTATATATATGCCAATTTATTTAAAATTATTCCATATGATATTTAAATCTAGTACATTTTGAGTAATATAAAATGCACTCATATCTTAACAATGTAATATAAAGTCATTGTGCATCTCCTAGAAAAGAAAAAATGATTTTATCCAAATAAGTGAATGCTGAGGGATTTTGTCACCACCCGGCCTGCCTTACAAGCACTCCTAAAGGAAGTAAGAAACATGGAAAGGAAAAACCAGTACCAACCACTGCAAAAACAAACCAAAATATAAAGTCCAATGGCACTATGAAGAAACCGCATCAACTATTGTGCAAAATAAGCAGCTAGCATCATGATGACAGTATCAAATTCACACAAAACAATATTAACCTTAAATGCAATGGGCTGAATGCCCCAATTAAAAGACACAGACTGGCAAATTGGATAAAGAGTCAAGATCCATTGGCATCCATATTCAGGAGACCCATCTCACATGCAAAGACACAGATAAGCTCAAAATAAAGAGATGGGGGAAGATTTTCTTCCCAAGCAAATGGACAGCAAGAAAAGCAGGGGGTACAAACCTGGTCCCTGATAAAACGAACATTAAACTAACAAAGATCAAAAAAGGCAAAGAAGGGCATTACATAGTGGTAAAGGGATCAATGCAAAAAGGGCTAACTACCCTAAATATATATGCACCCAATGCTGGAACATACAGATTCATAAAACAAGTTCTTAGAGACCTACAAGGTGACTTAGACTCCTACACAATAATAGTGGGAGATTTTAACACCCAACTGTCAATATTAGATAGATCAAGAGGCAGAAAATTAACAAGGATATTCAGAACTTAAACTCAGCCCTGAACAAGCAGACCTAATAGACATCTATAGAACTCGCCACCCCAAATCAACAGAATGTACACTCATCTCAGTACCACATAGCATTTATTCCAAAATTGACCACAATGGGAAGTAAAACACTCCTCAGCAAATATGAAAGAAGGAAAATCACACACACACACACACACACACTCACACACAATCTCTTAGACCACAATGCAATCAAATTAGAACTCAGGATTAAGAAATTCACTCAAGCGCTGAGGACTGAGAGTTTCACAGCAAGCACAGGGAACCCGGGAAGGTCCAGCTCTGTGGGGAACGGGCATCCGCCAAAGGAAAACTAAGAAACAGAAAAAACTTCATCACTGGCGGAGAGAGATCCAAGATGGCCGTGTAGCAGCAGCTCAGGATTGTAGCTCCCAGTGAAAGAGCAGAGAGTGAGTGGATGCCGCAATTGCAGACGAATTTTTGATGCCCACAGACTGGGAGATTCCTGGCAAAGGAGCCACACGGGTCACCAGCGCGACTCTTTTGGCCGGCGCGGCGCTTCTCGGTGAGGAGTGTGAGAGACTGGATGCCCTTTTGGTCAGGCTCGGCTGGTCCCATCCCCACAAGGAGAACAGCAATTGGAAGCGCTGAGGCTGAGAACAATCACAGCTGAACCTGGGAAGGCCCAGCTCTGTGGGGAAGGGGCGCCCCCCCAAAGGAAAACTAAGAAACAGAAAAAACTTCATCATCCACAAGCCGGACGTCCACTCAGAGACCCAATCTGAAAGTCGGCAATTACAAAGACGACAGGTGGATAAATCCACAAAAATGGGAAGAAACCAGTGCAAAAAGGCTGAGAACATCCGAAATCAGAATGCCTCTCCTCCTACAGGGGATCACAGCTCCTCATCAGCAAGAGAACAAGGCCTGACGGAGGATGAGTGTGATGAACTCACAGAATCAGGCTTCAGAAGGTGGATAATAAGAAACTTCTGTGAGCTAAAAGGACATGTTCTAACCCAATGCAAAGAAACTAAGAACCTTGAAAGAAGAGTTAACGAAATGTTAATGAGAATAGACAACTTAGAAAAGAATATAAGTGAATTGATGGAGCTGAAAAACACAACACGAGAACTTCGCGAAGCATGCACAAGTTTCAACAGCCGAATTGACCAAGCAGAAGAAAGGATATCAGAGGTTGAAGATCAATTCAATGAAATAAAACGAGAAGGCAAGATGAAAAAAAAAAGGGTAGAAAGGAATGAACAAAGTCTCCAAGAAATATGGGACTATGTGAAAAGACCTAATCTACGTTTGATAGGTGTACCTGAATGTGATGAAGAGAATGACTCCAAGCTGGAAAATACTCTTCAAGATATTATCCAAGAAAACTTCCCCAACCTAGCAAGGCAGGCCAATATTCAAGTCCAGGAAATACAGAGAACACCACAAAGATATTCCCCAAGAAGAGCAACCCCAAGACACATAATCGTCAGATTCACTAGGGTTGAAATGAAGGAGAAAATGCTAAGGGCAGCCAGAGAGAAGGGTCAGGTTACCCACAAAGGGAAGCCCATCAGACTCACAGCAGATCTCTCAGCAGAAACCCTATAAGCCAGAAGAGAGTGGAGGCCAACATTCAACATCCTTAAAGAAAAGAACTTTCAACCTAGAATTTCATATCCGGCCAAACTAAGCTTCATAAGTGAAGGAAAAATAAAATTTTTTGCAGATAAACAAGTACTCAGAGATCACATCACCACCAGGCCTGCTTTACAAGGGCTTCTGAAAGAAGCACTACACATGGACGGGAACAACCAGTATCAGCCATTCCAAAAACACACCAAAAGGTAAAGAGCATCACCATCATGAAGAATCTACATCAACTAATGGGCAAAACAGCCAGTTAGCATTACCAGAAGCTACAATTTTCGTCTCTGATAAAACAGACTTTAAAACAACAAAGAACACAAGAAACAAAGAGGGACATTACATGGTGGTGAAAGGATCAATGCAACAAGAAGAGCTAACGATCCTAAATATATACGCACCCATTACAGAAGCACCCAGATACATAGGGCAAGTTCTTAATGACTTACAAAGAAACTTAGAACCCCACACAATAATAGTGGGAGACTTTAACACTACACTGTCAATATTACATAGATCAACGAGATAGAAAATCAACAAGGATATCCAGGACTTGAACTCAGACCTGGAACAACTAGACTTAACAAATATTTACAGAACTCTCCTCCCACAAATCCACAAAACATACATTTTTCTCAGCATCACATTATACCTATTTTAAA